>JAGFPH010010019.1:0-42909 GCA_018207615.1 Philaenus spumarius
TTTACCATCTTAGCTTTGATGTTATAATTCTACACCTTTATTATAATAACATTAAACGTATGGAATCAGTAAATCTATATACAGGGGTGGCAAAAAGTCCCGGAACAACCCAATATCTTTTTCCAGGTTCCACTTACACAATTGAAACTTTGCAAATTGTTTATGGGTATAAAAAACTACTTTTTTTAGAATATGGCTGATTTTTCACCTCCTCTGGGGGACGGCCCGTCAGGAGTCGGTGAAAAATCTTAAATGTAAGCATGGGTTGTTATGCGTATCATTTTAAAGGTCTTGATGAGACAAACACAACGACATAATAAAAATGAGAAATGGATGCTCATGAAAAAAGTTATGGCTGTTCAAGTTTTGATATGCTGCATGTTAAATGAGCCTTATTCTAAGTTTGAGCCTTAACTAAGAGATGAAAAATCAACTGTAGCATAAACAAGTAGTTCTTTATACCCGTAAACAATTTGCAGAGTTGAACGTGTAATACATGGAACATGTAAAAATTAATTAAACTTAGAATAAGGCTCATTTAAAATGCAGCATATCAAAACTTTGAACAGCCATAACTTTTTTCAGGATCATCCATTTTTTATTTTTATTATGTCGTTGTGTTTGTCTCATCAAGACCTTTAAAATGATATGCATAACAACCCATGCTTACATTGAAGATTTTTCACTGACTCCTGACGGGCCGTCCCTCAGAGGAGGTGAAAAATCAGCCATATTCTAAAAAAGTAGTTTTTTATACCCATAAACAATTTGCAAAGTTCCAATTGTGTAAGTGGAACCTGGAAAAAGATATGGGTTGTTCCGGGACTTTTTGCCACCTCTGTATATAAAATCGAAATACCACTGACTCACTGATGATCACTATATTTCAAAAACGACAAAACATATTAAATTGAGACTGAACATAGTGGTTTCCCATATGCTCTAGATGTGCAATAAAACGGGATTTTGGAATATTTTGCGTTTAAGGTTATTGAAACGTGAAAACCGTTAGAAATATAGATAAAAGTCAAATTCCACTGACTCACATTGTTTACAAGGAGGTTCTTTAAATAAGCATATAAAAAGGCTGTCCTTTGACGGGTATTAATAAAACTAAAAGATAAATATTTTATACACTAAAGCTAAGAAAGTAGTACATAGTGTATTAACAAAGAATATACGGGATGCCTTTGAAATTGATATTTTTTATATCGAGCTTAACCCGTAGCGAAGCACAGGCACTCAGCTAGTATTTGTATAAAAACAAACTAATAATACACGGCAATTGAAAGATTAAAATTATGTGTGTATGTTGCCGTTAAGGCTGATAATAGAATTGAATAAAAAGCGTGATGAACGTCGTTCCTGACGGGTCCCGCGACTGCACACATTAACTTTTTTTGTAAGACAGTATTTTTCGTGATACTGTTGTTCGAAGGTGTTCCACTTACTTACCCGGTAGGCCAAGCTACAACGCATGTTTGAACAACATCTTGTTATTAAAATTTGTGCGTTGCTCGTTTAAGAGCTCCTCACTCCAAGAAACTATTAAACAGCAGATGGCTGCAAAACACAGGGCTGGATATAAAACACGTTTTACAATCACGCCGTGAAGGGGTGAAGGGTGTTTACGGCCGGTTACCACGCAACGGCCGGCAAGACCCATGCTGCTCTGTGCTGGGGGTAATTATAGATAGAGGTTTCAATTTTACACGACATCACGGTCTATCAGCTGCCAGCATAACTGGATTAATAACGTGTCCACCGAAATTGAAGTGTATTTCGTTTGTCAAGTCTTCAATAAACTGGCAATACAATTATTGAAACATGTTATTGAAATCCAGTCAATTAAACACACTATTTAATTGTAACACTACCCTAATTAAAATAAAAAATAAACAGAGAGGTTCCAAATTAATGGGAGTCAGACGGTCCATATGGCGGTGTGGTTTGAGTTGAGTTTCAAGTTTTTAGCTTTTATTATACTCTGTAATCCTTCACACAATTTAAGACTAATTTCATCTCAATCTGATAAGTATTTCAATTTTTTAAGTGTTTCGTAAACAAGGACATGAAAAATCTGTAATTCGACGAGGCAGCAAGAACGTATGATTCTATTTTGATACGACACTAGAAAAAAAACAAGGAACAGACGAGAGAAGATATAACGAGAACAAAAGAGACTAGGAAGAAAGAGAACAGAACAGACGATACGAGAAAAAAACAGGAACAGCTAGCTAAATAAGAAAGAACAAGAACAGACAAAAAATCAAGAACGGAGAAAGAAATGACGAAAAAAAAGCGAAAACTGACGAGACGAGAAAAATCAAGAATGAGAACAGACAAGACGAGACAAATTAATTACAGAGGAAAACAATAAAAACCAACAACAGACGAGACCATAAAGAACGAGAAGAGACTCAACAGATCGGACTAGATGGGACTAATTAAGAACAGATGAGGCTAGAAAAAAACAAGACAAGACGACACCATAATGAACGAGAACGTACGAAATAAGAAAGAACAACAATAGACTAGACGAGACAATTTAAGAACAGACGAGGCCATATAGAACGAGGACGGACGAAACAAGAAAGAGCAAGAATAGACGAGACAAGAAAATCAAGAACGAGGACAGACGAGACGAGAAAAATTAAGGGCAGACGAAAAAAAAAAACAAGAACAGAGCGAGAAAATACGAAAAAATTAAGAACGAGAACAGACGAGACGAGATAAATTAAGAACAGACGAGACGAGGAAAAAGCGAGAATTTACGAGAATTAGAGCAGACGAGACAAGAAAAATCTAGAACGAGAACAGACGAGACGAGAAAAGGTGAGAACAGATTAGATGTGAAAGAACGGGAACAGACGAGGCGAAAAAGACAATAACAGACTAGACGAGAAAGAACGAGAACATACGAGACAAGAAAAATTAAGAATAGACGAGACGATAAAAACAAAAACAGATGAGACCATAAAGAAAGAGTACAGACGAAATAAGAAAGAACAAGAACAGACGAGACGAAAAAATTAAGAACAGATGAGACTACAAGAAACAAAATTAGACTAGACAAGAAATAAAGAGAACAGAACGGATGAGACGAGAAAATCAAGAACGAGAACTTACAGACGACAAGAGAAAAACGAGAGAATTGACTACGCTTTGCTCGGACTTAGGTTCATTAAGAGAAAATTTTACGGCCCAAGGGGTGATATATTATCAATAACAGATAATTTTTACAATATTATTGCCGGTATTTATAATTTTTTACAATATTATTGGTATTATCATACGTAGATAGCATCCAATGAAACATTTTCAACTACAACTCACTCAACACACACAGTCCAGCGATATAATAACAGCGATCGGCGCAACCCAAGCCTACTTCCACCCTTCGACCGTGCTGGCCGGTGCAATAGTGGCCTCATGTTGTGCAATTTATAACCTTTGTTCTTCCATATATCACGTGGTATAACGGAGTATGTTTTGTAGTTTAGAAGATGTAGCAACTTTTAACGTTTCATGAAAGTGTAAAGTTCGATTTCTGGTGGGGGAAGGTGGGGTACTTTTATTATTTTACTACCATAAATTTTATTATCACTCGGAATATTCTTAAAATTTTACCGCGTGTTAAATTGCCGTAGGAAATTTTAATTTCCGTTTTTAGAAAATTGAATGGGGTATAACCGAAATCCAAGCACAATTGGCAAATATACAGACAATTACCTTTAACTTGGTACCAATTGCGTGTATCTCGTTCCAGTAAAACTCGAGATCTCACTCGGATTACAAAAATCTTTTCAAATGAATATAAAAATAGATGTTTTAATAAAGAATTATTTGTTTGAACCAAAGCCTCCAGCTTCTTTCCACACGCATGGGGAGAACTCCCTTTGCGAGTTTGAACCTCGTCTTGCGGCCTCGGGTTATGGACTGCTTCGCTTCGCTCGCAACAAACTTAGCCGTCCGCTTCGGATCAGGAACTCAGAAGAACTGGGTACTTTTATGGTATTTTACGTTTTGATAAATTTTTTTTGGGGGGGGGGGGCAAACGAGCTATGAGGTCTTGTAAAAAATAAAATGTGCAGAATTACATCCTAAATTTATTTGTTTACATAAAACCTGTAAAAAACGTTAAATTCTAGTACAAAAATCTAAAAAAATACTTACCTCCTGTTGTATTTGATGTTTTTATTTTGATTTAGTTGTTTTTGTTTGAAATATGACCTGATAGAGAGTGTTCTTAGGTATGATTCAAGAAAATCATTTCAACCGTTCGGGGGTTTACTTTATCTGTTTTTATAATTAATTATGGACTTAGGTTATTAAAATGTTTTTTAAGTTTTTTTTTGTTAGGGAAGAAGAAATATGAATAATCAGAGCACGCAGCTGAAACAACATTTAGTCGAGCGATTTCCAAAATTTAGTTGATATGTTTCAGGGTTTCAACCAACTATTTGGGAAATCGTTCTACTCACGAAGGCGCTGAATAGCTGCCTGTGTGTACGAAATATATTAGTAGAATTTGTTTGTACCTCATCCTCTAGCCCCGACTCTAAGTGCTGCTTCGTTCCGCTCACAATGGAAACACTCGATTTGCGAGAACGCCCTTTGTCTTTGAGGCGTCGGCTTATGTGCTTCGCTTCGCTCGCAGAGTACAAACCTGGCAGTCAGGCCTCGGATCGGAATATGCCTCGAGGTAAACCCCCCCCCCCACCACGTGGATTTTAACCAGGTATATTTATGGTATTTTACGTTTTGATCGATTTTGGTTTTCACGTAAAAAAACAAAACGTACATTTATTTTGTTAGATAAAACTGTAAAAAAGTCCCAGAAAATAGTTACTTCCCTGTTGGATTTTTGTTTGGTTAACGAACTTATCCGAGCGACGCGACGTAGACAAACTATGTACCAAATTTGGACCGAATCGGACTTAAAATGCGACCGCTAGAGTGCGAACAAATATATACGTGTAATAAGTGGTTTATTTAATCCTGCATCCTCTACCAACACAGTAAACACAGCAATATTGTATGTAGATTTGGTGTCATCTTTAACTTAGCTGTTATCCATCATCCGATTGTTTTGACTGTTAGCCTACATCATCTGAAAGGGAATCTAAAGTTCTACAAAAAAGGTATCTTGACATTTTTTGTTAAAATTTACGGGTTTTGAGTCGTTTAGATTTGAAATTTTCAAACAGCCGCCATTTTGAAACTCATGATTGGATTTAATCGCTTATTTTTATTGAAATACTAGTGGACCCGCCAATGCTTCGCTATTGCTATTGCTTGATTTACCTAACCTTAAATTATAATATTATTCAGTTTTTGAGTTGTTAATCAAAATCAGCTGTTGATCAAAATCAGCTGTTTTAAGCTTTTCATACGAACAGCTGTTTTTTGTGCCCTTCTTTCTTCTTCTTCCTTAAGATTGACCTTCCATAAGATTAACATTGAAACTTTGAGGGCCACTGGGGCGTAGCCCTAATGTCCTAGGACTTCGGTAAATGGCCTAAAACCTTCCCAGGGTTAACCTGTGGTACTATGCAAAATTTCAAAGCAATCGGATGGACGGTTTGGTAACGCATAAAGGACAAACATACAAACGTACAAACAGACAAACGGACATACATTGAATTATATATATATAGATATAGTTGTTAGGTTTAACTTCATGCCATGTTTGAACTTCAGTCAAACCGTTCTCTAGATAAAAATTATTTTGTAAAAAAAAACAAAATGGCGTGTATCTAGAAAACGAAGCGTTTTCGGGCATGTGTTTCTATGACCTTTTTTCTTATTTTGACCCTTAGAACCATTCCCCGAAGTTTGGCACTTTACTTCTGTAATATATAATGTTTAATGTCATCCGAAAACGTGTTCTGGGGACCATGATCGGTGCTCATTTACTTCTCCCAACCTTAGGTCTCACCATAAGGGTCACTGCAATAGCTCATATTTTCTATTGAAATTTCTTTAATAATAGTTTTAACGTAAAAATACAGAAAACTTCGTTATAACAGTGAAAATAAAAAAATATTCTTACTACTTGTTTATATCAAGAAATGATAAGTGTTTGTTTTATCCAATAAGGAAGCATGACGCCAGGTCTCAGGAAGCCGTCCATTCTATTTACCCACCCCCTTTGCCTCCTTAAGTCCAAATTTACTGTAACCTTACTACGCCCTGAACAATATATTCCCATATAGCTAAGCATATTTTCCACTTAATCCACTACCTCTCACAAACTTGAATCCACTTTCAGACGTGATAACATCGGTTTCAACAGAGTAATAAAATACATTGTAAAATATTCTCAGAATACAAATAATTCCATCACGCAGCAGAACCGCTGCCCGCGTGCGCGAAATGCATTCGTAGCCTCGGCCCATGCTTTGGTTCGATCCGACCGCAGCGGAAAAAATCGCTTTCCCAGTTTGCACCTTAACTTTGCGGTCTCGAATTATTGACTGGGCTTTGCGAGTTTGATCCTTTACCTTGCTATTTCGGATTATAGACTGCTTCGCTTCGCTCACAGTGAACAGACTAGCTCTTTATGGTACTTTTAGGGTACGAATATGGTATTAAACGTTTTGGTCGATTTCGGTGAAAACCAGACGGGCTATAAGGTCTTGTAAAAATAATACATTTTTATATTGCCTTAGTTCGGTCCGCCTCGTGTCTTCCTGGCGTAGTTATGAGGACATGTTTCGGAACCGTAACTCCATCATCAGGTCATCATCACTCCGAAGATATCATCGCACATTTAAATAAGTAAACTTTAAACATAACAATTTGAATTTAATGTATCAGCGTATTTATTGTTACGTGCTGCGATCTTTCGGAGTGAAAAAGGTCTGATGATGGTGTTGGGATTAACAGGGTAGGATTAGGAACTAAATATAGAGCGTACAAATATTATAATAATGAATATTTTAGGATTTACTATCCCAAGACAAAGACACAGAAAGTAGAGTAACAATGGGCAATACTGCCAAATGTTGTAAAATAGCTGACAAGAGCAAATCACACTTAAAGAAACACACTTGGACAGACTAGTAGACTATAAAAGGGTCATACTGACCTAGATACAGGGCCAGTGCTTTTAGAGACAGCCGAAGGCTCTGTTGGTACAGCGTCAGTTTTTTGTGAGACGGTGGAGGCTCTGTTGATCTTGAATCGATCTTTGGAAGTTCTGAGAGAAGGTGCCACGGGAATTCCAGTTGGGACGCACTGAGGGAGCATTGGTAGAGAAGGTGGGCAAACAGACTGCCCAATATTCACCATTGAAGTATTTTTGTTTCTTTTTGATGCACAGTAGAAGCTCGTTCGATTCAGAAATAGTATTACATGAGCACAGCTATTCTGGGTGTTATTATAAGACCTTGTTATGTACACATGAGCATTATTGTAAAAATAATAGTATCATTCTCCCACTGAACCACTCAAAGATAAAATATAAGGATTGTAAAGTAAATGAATTTGGTTTAGTTTCTGATTTTATAGTCCCTGAACCTTAGCAGTCCGTTATTGTGAATACGGACAGTTGGGCCGCTATTTCCACCCCTAACATTGGTGTTACGGCTCCGAAACATATGTGACTAGAAGTCACGAGGCTGACCAAACTAAGGTTATCTATATATATAAAAGCGAAATAGCACTCACTCACTCATCACGATTTCTCAAAAACTAAACAAAGGATTGAAATGAAATTTGGTATGTAGCTTCCTCTAGGGCCATAAGTGTTCACTAAAAAAGGGTTTGAAAAATTCGAAATTTTACGGGGTATTGAGGGGATCAAAGTTATTAAAAAACGATTTCTTCAAAACTACTGAACGGATTAGAATGACATTTGGTATGTAGCTTCCTCTAGGGCCATAGGTGCTTACTAAGAAAGGGTTTGAAAAATTCGAAATTTTAGGGGGGGTTTGGGGGCATCAAAGTTATTAAATCACGATTTCTTCAAAACTACTGAACGGATTGGAATTAAATTTGGTATGTAGCTTCCTCTAAATCCATAGGTGCTCATTAAGAAATGGTATGAAAAATGTCGAAATTTTAGGAGGGTTTTGGGAGGATCAAAGTTATTGAAATCATAATTTCAGATCTTTTATTATTTAAGATCTATACATATAGAAGCCAAATACCACTCACTGACTGAACACTTAAAAAAGAATACAATTACGTTAAAAAGACTGAAAATACCAACCAACACGGGCAACGCCGTACGGGTCAACTACTATATAATAAATAATGACTTAGTACCGCAAATATGCAAATCAAAACCATAAATATCTTGGGAGTGAATTTTAAAACGAACCACTCCCAAAACATTTAATACGTTGGAAATGTTTTATGAATTTTTTACAAAACCAGTTTTAATTTTTTGGAATTAAAACAAAGTTTTTATTGGTAAAAAAACTTTGTACCATCAAAGTCCCAGGCGATTTTACTCACTCAGTTTTTCGCCTTAACAAAACGAAATAATACGTTAAAACTACTTACACCGGCTGGGAATTCTAGTTTCTTTTCTTTGCGCGTTTAGGGGCTTATGGAACTTCCTCAGACCTTCCACTCATTTGCGATCGTCTAACAAGAAAAACACTTATAACACGTACATTACATTACAGTAGTATAAGAGAAGAACACAAGTTGTGTTAGGTGCGGCGCATGTGATCCCAGTGGACTTTTCACGAACACCCAGTCTTGCCTAGACTGTTACAGGGTGATTATATCTACAGTGACACTGCCCCCACGAGTCCAACCTCAGTTGCTAGGGTGCTGAAAGCCTAAACCTCCAGCAGGGCTCCCTAGCCCCGTGGTACCAGTATGTGTGCCGTGAGACCCTAGTAACACGTCCACCACTATAAGGCCAAGACTGGTTACTGGCCCGCCTGAAAAAATCCAGCTACGGCTTCGGAGATATCCTTCAGGTCCACCGGACCACCCCGTGAAATCCTAATGGCTTTCAGATCTCCTGGATACCGTCCCATTCCCTGCGTACGAGAAGTACAAGACATTCTCCGCAGGTCCTCGTTGATGTCAAGGTTTCCCAAGCTCCGGAGAAAGAGTGACCGGCAGGCAGCACTTACGTGCTTACGTTACCCCATATCAGTACCGAGGGGTGCGCCCGTTACCCACATGCTCACTTGGACATGGGAATGGGTGGGCACCCAAAGGTTTTAAGGGGTATCATGGGGTATAACGCTAGCCCTGTGCATGCACTCCCTGCAAGACGAATCATAGAAATTCCCTCCTGAAGCCCTTCAAGAGGAAACCTAAGTTCATTCCTGAGGTACTCGTTGTTGGAAAGGTTTCCCAAGCCCCGGTGAACGGGTGACCGGCAGGCAGCACTTTCGCACATGCCTTACCCCACATCAGTACCGAGGGGAACCGCCCGTTACCCATGAGACATGGGATTGGGTAGGCTCCCAAAGGTTTTAAGAATTAGTGCCGTGGGTTGTAACACTAACCTTCCTCATTGTCCGTGGCTGCTTATTCGTCAGGTTACTTTATTCACCCGCTTATTTCGCAGATGACCATTGCTGGCCATGCCACTATCCGCAACAAGTGGACGCGCCTGGTAGCACGAGGGGTGCATCTGGGAAGTTAACTCAGGGCCAGGTACATTACATTATACACACATTCAGCGGCGGGGAATATCGACGTTCGAAGGAAGACTGCGGAACTAATATTATTTATGTACTACGATATTTTTGATTCAATGTGTCATATATCGAATTTGACTGAAAGTTGAGTGTTTTCATTTAATAGTTCGAGTTTGTTCAACTTTAATCTATATATATAAAAGCGAAATACCACTCACTCACTCACTCACTCACTCACTGACTCACTCATCACGATTTCTCAAAAACTACGGAACGGATTGAAATGAAATTTGGTATGTAGTTTCCTTTAGGGCCATAGGTGCTTACTAAGAAAGGGTTTGAAAAAATTCGAAATTTTAGGGGGGTTTGGGGGGGTATCAAAGTTATTACAAAATGACTTCTTCAAAACTACCGAACGGATTGGAATGAAATTTGTAGCTTCCTCTAGGGCCATAGGTGCTCACTAAGAAAGGGTATGAAAAATTTCCAAATTTTAGGAGGGGTTTGTGGGGATCAAAATTACTAAAACCATAATTTCAGATCTTTTATATTATGACAATAGTGCTTTTATTATTTAAGATATATATATATATATATATAAGCCAAATACCACTGACTGACTGAACACTTAAAAAGAATACAATTACGTTAAAAAGACTGAAAATGCCAACCACCACGGGCAACGCCATACGGGTCAGCTAGTATTGTATATAAGTATGATGTTATTATCTTTGACTTATCTATTCTAAGGAATTTTTTCGTTAAAATATACTTTTTTTGAGTAATTTAGGTTTGAAATTTCAAACAGCCGTAATTTTTAAATGCGATATTGGTTACAACCGCTTATTTTTCTTAAAATACATCATTGTAGGTTAAACTTCATGCTAATTTTGAACTCAATCGGTCAAACATTTGTGTAGATATAAGTTATTTAAAAAAAATTGCTGATACTGGAAAACGAAACTTTTTCGGACCTATGTTCGTATGAACAATTTTGCTTTATTTTAGGCCTCCTATCATCTCCTGCAGTTGTGCCAACCTAACGCAAAACATTCTGTATATCACAATTTCCACCATGGCGTCCAAGTATTTGCCTTGTTTGTGTTATGCAATATAATGTTTGTATTTTTGTTATTGCTTTAATGTTTAACAACCTCAAATCAGATCTGATGATGGGACATAAGACACGAAACGCGTAAATAAAATAAAATAGAAGTTACTGACGGTACTTATACAAGTACTTTATAAATTACTAGGGTAAATCCCTGCGTGCTCCGCACACAAACCCCGTTGGTACCTGCTATACACATAATCATGTTATGTATTATTTATAATAAAGGTGTAGGATTAATAATAACCCAAAAGCTTAGATGGTAAATAATGTTAAATGTACAAATCAAGTTATTTCGTTTATTGTATAACAGCAGTTTTAATAAAGGTTAAAATAACCAGCAAGGCTCAGGTCTACATTTTAATAAAAAACCTAACCTAAAAATTAGAAATACAAATAATTGCTTCAAAGTTTAAAATCGGCTGATAATGGAAATATTAGAGCAAACAGCGGTTTTATCTGTTATTTTATTCAATTGGTTGCTATGGTAATGAATGTAAATACATGTGTTGATTCATCTGTTTAAGCCTAACCTAAGATTTTTTCCGACTAATTTACAAATATTGAAATAAAAAATGTTTGTATAAAAATGATTTATAGCCTATGTTACTCAGGGATAGTGTAGCTTTTTATCAGTAAAACTATTTTTTCAATCCGTTCAGTAGTTCCAGAGATTATCCCCTACATACAAACAAAGAAACAAATTTTACCTCTTTATAATATTAGTGTAGATGATACAGTTTTAGTTTCTCTTGAATTTTACTTTCTCACTATACTATATAGTATAGAGAAAGCAAAAAAATCAATGTTGAGATTTTTGTGGAATTATCCGTTTTGGGATCCCCTGAGTCCAAAAAAGTGTTTTTTTTTAAATGTCTGTCTGTATGTCTGTATGTATACAAATCTAGAGAGAAAACTATTCGATCGATTTCGAACAAATTTGCACGAGGCATGTCAATTAGGCCTGTATAGATGCACGAAAAACGGTTTTGAAAAATGTTGAAAAACAACCCCCTTTTTGGCAAAAAAAACCCCAAAAATCAGTTACGCCTATAATTTTTTTATAAAAATCGGCTCTAACGGTTTTGATAAAATTTGGCTTATTTTTAGCCCTTAATGTACCCTACCATATGCAAAAGAATGTATCTTTCTGAAAATTCTCATTTAGCTAATAATAATAATCATAAATGTTTGGGTTTTTTTGCCGAAAAGGGGGTTGTTTTTCAAAAATTTTCAAAAACTTTTTTCGTGCATCTATACAGGCTTAATTGACGTGTTTGGTGCAAGTTTATTCGAAATCGATCGAATAGTTTTCTCTCTAGCTAATAATATTTATTAGTTAATTTCCTACTTTAACATCGCCTCTCCTACCCCTCCTACAATTATGAAGTCACAGTGAATCTGTTTAATAATTTATATATGTTTGTGAGAAAGTATGTGCCAGTTCCTGGTACCGTTTATTTAATTAGAGAAGTGGCAAGTTTTCAATCATACACGTTTTAAACCACCTATCATTAAAGCAATGATGTACAATATGTTGTAACCTACAATGATAATCTCTCGCAACCCTTTTAATTAATACCGGGCACATCACTCATGTACGGCACAGTGAGCAGTGGAAACGCTCACCTACAGTACGATGATGGAAATGCATTAACACGTCAGTTGTAAATAATAAGGGAAGTGGATTTCACACTCCAGGAGTTTTGGGGTCACTAGATTAATGGTCCAAGGCGAGATTAATTGTACCGCTTTGCAACCCTTCCACTGCTTGGGTCATGGAAAAATTCATTGTTTCAAAATTGTTTTATGGGCGTGGGAAAGTCCTTATGCTCGTTAGTTTGTAATATTGAGTTGCCGGAACGGTTCTTTGACTGCGCGCTCTTGTGTCGTTTTAGTGGATTACAGAATGAGCGAGGTCGGTAAGAAAATGGGTAATTTGTGAATAAGACATTATGCTTACAGGAAAGAACCGAAGAAATGCAAAATCGATTTGATTATCTTATAGATTTTTAAATTACTAAATAGATTTTAATAGTGATTAGATTCAAAAACTGGAAATATAGTTTCCTATCATAGCAACCAACTTAGAACATTTAGAATCAATTATTTTTTACAACCAAAATTTTAGTTTAGGTTTTAACAAAATATCAACAAACACAAACAAAATAAATGAACTGGCACATACTTTCTCACAAACATATTTAAATTATTAAACAGATTCACTGTGACTTCATAATTGTAGGTGGGGTAGAGAGGTGATTTATTAAAGTAGAAGATTAACTAATACATATTATTATTATTGTTATCTAGAGAGAAAACTATTCTATCGATTTCCAACAAATTTGCACCAAACACGTCAACTAAGCCTGATAGATGCATGAAAAAGGTTTCAAAATTTTTGAAAACACCCCCCTTTTCGGTAAAAAAAAAACCAAAGTCAGTTATTATGATTATTATTAGCTAAATGAGAATTTTTAGAAAGATGCGATTTTTTCATAACGTTGGGTACAATAAGGGCTACAAATAAGCAAAATTTTATCAAAATAGTTAAAACCGTTTTTTTTATTAAAAAATAATAACTGATTTTTTTGGGGTTTTTGGCCAAAAAGGGGGTTGATTTTCAGAATTGTTCAAAACCTTTTTTCGTGCATCTATACAGGCCTAATTGACATTATTTGGTGCAAATTTGTTCGAAATCGATATAATAGTTCTGTTTCTCTCTAGCTTTGTATACATACAGAAATACAGTCATACAGACAGATATTTTGTAAAACCCACTTGTTTTAACTCAGGGGTCCCAAAACGGATATTTCCACAGAAATCTTAACATCGATTTTTTGCAATACTTTTTCTATACTATAGTATAGTGAGAAAGTAAAATAAACGAAAAGGCTTACTGTTTTATAATTCAAACATCACTGTTGTTACATATACTGAACCAACACTCGATTCTTGAAAGCGTTTAGATTTATAACCATATCAACCAAATTGAAATTTAGAATCAGTATTATTCTTCACAAGAAACTATTTTTGTTTTGTTTTTTTGTTAGGTAATAGCAAACACAAACAAAGAAAAAGGCTTACCATATCATAATTCAATCGCCTATCATTGTTTTAAAATTGTGCCAACTTTATTTTTTACTAAACTTATTTGATCAGTTGAATATTACTTTCCCTACAGCTGTATAATAAAGAAGTGCGTTTTTGCACACTCACAGCAGTGCGCAAACTAAACTACAAGTGTTCAGCGTCAGGTAATTGTACCTCTTTGTTTTACTTTCTCACTATACTATAGTATAGAGAAAGTAATGTGATCGCAAACCCAAATCGATGTTGAGATTTTTGTGGAAATATCCGTTTTGGGACCCCATGAGTCCAAAAAAGTGGTTTTTACAAAATATCTGTCTGTATGACTGTATGTGTACGAAGCTAGAGAGAAAACTATTCGATCGATTTCAAACAAATTTGCACATGAAAATTATTTGAAAAACAACACCCTTTTTGTCCAAAATACCCCTAAGAAATCAGTTATTATTTTTTATAAAAAAAACGATTCTAACGATTTTGATAAAATTTGGCTTATTTGTAGCCCTTAATGTACTCTACACAAAAACAGCATCTTTCTAAAAATTCTCGTTTATCTAATAATAATAACTGAATTGTGGTGTTTTTTGGCCGAAAAGGGGGTTGTTTTTAAAAAATTTTCAAAATATTTTTTCGTGCAACTATAAAGGCCTAATTGACATGTTTGGCAAATTTGTTCGAAATCGATCGGATAGATTTCTCTCCAGCTAATAATAATAATATTTATTAGTTACTATCCTACTTTAACGTATCCCCTTTCCTACTGTAATACAATTATGAAGTCACAGTGAACCTGTTTAATAATTTAAGTATGTTTGTGAGAAAGTATGTGCCAGTCTCTGGTACCGTTTATTTGTTTTACTTTACTGTACTTCTAAACAGCTGTCGTCCGGTAAAGTAATACTTTTCGCACTCCAGCTGTTTACTTCGGGCACTATACGCAAAATAAACAGCTGGTGTAGTCTATGTTTAGAAAATTTTGATTGTTTTGGAACTAACCGCTGTAAGACAGATCTTTTTAAAAACTAAAACCCTAATTTAAAATGTAGCTGTAGGAAAAAATGTTGTGTGAATCACGGGTGCAAAGTTTAATTCGTCACACTCGATAAACTTTGCCGCCCTCGGCTTCAACACAACTTTGTACTCTAGATATACAAAATAACTATTACCGTATCATAGTTTGGTCATCATTTATAACCTGAAATTAACCCTCTCTTCTGTATAAAAATACAAAATCTCTGATCTAATCACTTGAAAATATTATTATATACAATAATCTGTTTTCAACAGATAAGATAAAACTTACTAAATACGTTATGCAATATTGAAACCAACAATTTTCAGAGCAATGGATTTTATCTTATTAATTGAAACTATAAGAATTCAAAACAAAAATGTTGGTTTTAGGCTAATTTTGGATGTTGTAGACAATTACCAAGAAATTAAGTTTTAAATTTTTTGTCAATAACTCGGTTACCTATCTTTTGACCAATTGAGACGACAAAACCCCACTTCATCTGTCGTTAAAAAAGAAAAATATGTTGTCTCTTGTACATTTTTCGTTACGTTAACTGTTTTCTAGATGTTCCACTTCAAATATTTGTAACAGTCGCCATTTTGAAAATTATTAAAATAAATTCTTGGTGTTCGGTACACTTGTAAATCGTAACATACAAAACGTTCATACCAAATTTAAACTCCAAATTTTACCTATTTCTGAAGTTACAGATAGTTTTTGTAAAAAAACGGCATATTGCGACTAAACTAAACCAAATCTATATAATAAAAATGAATTGCTGTTCCTTTGTAAGCGCATCACTTGAGAACGGCTTTACCAATTTGGCTATTTTTTGTTTTAAAATGTTTGTACTAGGTTTTTATTTAAAGAAAATTTTTAAAAGTTTTCGAAAATGTTTGGAAAAACTAAACAGCCTCTTTTGTATGGACTCAAGATCGTAGTGCACAAAAACAGCTGTTCGTATAAAAAGCTTAGCAACACGTCATGTTTAACAAAATTTTAAACTTGAACTGGACTTATTAGAAATAACACTATATAAATAACAAACAGAACACAGTTTCTCATAAGAAACGTTTAATACTTCAAACGCGTTTCGATGACCAGGTCATCATCATCAGTGATGGTTACAAACTTATAACTGGATTTTTTTAAATGAGAAACTGTGTTCTGTTTTTTATTTATAAAACGCCATGTTAAATAGCCATAGCAACTTTAATCAGAATTTATAATCAGTTTATTATTCTGAAAAACCAACAGCTTTTTTTTAGCTTAGATTGACCAACTTAAAGCAAACAAAAACAAAAAACAACTAAAAATGCTTACAGTATTTTAATTCAATTCAAACATTGGATGTTACATGTTATACATAAAAAAACTGATTTGGATCAAAAACTTAACATAATTTTACGTTAGGCCTACAATGCACCAAAACACTTTTATTTGTAATTTAGAATCAGGTATTTTACAATTCTTTACAACTATAAGTTTTTTTATATTAGGTAAAAGCAAACAAAAGGTTTACTATATTATCTATTAAGGTTTACAAACTATAAATATAAATTTGTGTAGTATATTCTTAAGTGGCATAAAACCATTTTGCAATTCGATTACTTAAGGGTCTTCTATACCTTGCGTAAAAAAAACAGCAAAAATATGCACTTCGTAGGCCTACTACCGTGTTTCGGACGCCGTTATTCAACCTAAAAAGTTGTGAAACATCTTAAATTGTTCTTAAAGGCTTTGTGCTTTTGTCTTATATCTCATAATTGAAAGAAATCGTCGGAAACTCCTTTTAATCAACAGTTTAACTGAGTAAAAATCGATTATTTTTAACGCATTTTTTTGGGAGTTTTAAGCAACAATTTCCATATTTTAAGCTAACACGTAAAAAATATAAAGCCTTCTTTATAACTTAAAGTAGTTTGCCAGATTATTAATGTATAAATAGAATCCGAAACACGGTATTACGAATGCATGTTTCAACGATTTTGCGGCTTGAGTCAGGCCTTTTGCATTGAAATCATACTGTACACTCGGGAGTTTTCTTCAAGGTAAAGAAGAACAAGTACTAAAAGAAAGAAAATTACACAAAACATGGTTAATTGTGGCAAATGTGATAAAACAAAGCATCTTGAATCTGGCTTTTATAAGCACAAGGTTTACCTGGATAGAAAGACGATTGTTGATTTTATTGTGTTTGTAGGCTCGCGAAGTTAATGTAATGAAATGGAATACCCTTTAAATTAAATCAAGCAATAGCGAAGCTTTGTTGGGCCCACTAGTTCAAAATAAAAGTTACCAAACATGTTTCATTTATTTCAATGTATCATTTCGATCCTGAAGTTTTTTGTGAAACTCTGTATGCAGTATATAGTATGTAGATAAAATAAACAATTTAACATTTCAACTATAAAAAGTTAGACGACTGTCCAATGTTTTACGATGAAAAACTAATACGCGAGAGGGACGTGCGAGTAAAAACTTTGTCGTCACGGCTGTTAATAAGGATCAAACTGTAACGTGAGGAAGTGAGACAGATGGCGGATTCGTCACGGTAGGTCTTGGACATACGTGTTGGACGAATTAAAACAATAATTAAACACGCGTAACTAAATGCATTTTCACAGTGGGGCGGAACGCATGAACTTTAATGTAAATGTAATGAATCCGTAATGCTTCTTTTGTAATTGTTTTCCATTATAGATTAACTAGTAAGCCCTTGTGAAAAATCACAGGCAGATTAATTAGATAAACATCAGAAATACATTATTTAAAAAAATAC
Source organism: Philaenus spumarius (assembly GCA_018207615.1). Classification (NCBI taxonomy): domain Eukaryota; kingdom Metazoa; phylum Arthropoda; class Insecta; order Hemiptera; family Aphrophoridae; genus Philaenus; species Philaenus spumarius. Next base: position 17,616 of record JAGFPH010010019.1, read on the forward strand.
TGTTTAAAAACAACAGACTTTATCTAGGCTGACCTAACTGTCCTGTCAAGGATTTTAACTCGGTAAATGTGTACAATTATTATAAGGATTATAAAACTGTAGGCCTATTTGTTAAAATTTTGTATTTATATACGTTATTATACGGGTGATTTTTTTAAATGGGCCACCATTGGCATCTCAGAAACTATAAAAGTTACAACAATCTTTAAATGGGGGACCTTCCCTACTTTTTCCCTTTCATTAAAATTACAATATTAACATTTTCAAAAACTCCGTCATTTTTCCTATATGACGGCCAACTTCATTTTTTCAAATAGAAACCCCCGTTTTTTATGTTGAATTTCGATTAAGGATACAAATTTAAGCCATTTTGATTCTTTTGTATTTTTCCTAAACCCAACCGTTTATGAGCTACAGCCTCTCAAAAATTTTCTATTTTATGTGATTTTTTTAATTGGGCCACCATTGGGATCTCAGAAAGTATTAATTTTACAGCAAACTTTAAATGGGGAACCTTTCCTTGTTTTATGAGAAATTAAAAAATATGTAGTTAAAATATTTCTAAATGGCCGCCATTTCCCAATATGGCGGTCAACTTTGAAATTTCTTATGGAAACCCCTACTTTTTATGACGGATTTCGGTTTTACATGCAATTGTACGACTTTTTTATTCTTGGTGTTTTTTTTGATAAACTTAACCGTTTAGCCGCTAGGAGTGCTGAAAATTTCAGAAACTCTCATTTCAACATTTTTATTAAAGAGGCATGTTTTACCATTTGCAAACAATAAAATTTAACTCAAAGTGCAATATTGAAAAAAGGGGTTACCATTTGAAAAAATTAAGTTGGCCGCCATATTGGAAAAATGGCGGAGTATTTGGAAATTTTAATGTTGTATTTTTAATGTAAGGGAAAAAGTAGGGAAGGTCCCCCATTTAAAGATTGTAGTAACTTTTATAGTTTCTGAGATGCCAATGGTGGCCCATTTAAAAAAATCACCCTGTATATTTAAAGAAAGGTATAAATATTATCTTTTAAATGCTTTTTATTTCATATTGATAGATCAAATGATTTAGAAGTTATTAATATATTATTATAGCGAACAAATTTATAATCGAATATGTTATACGAAGATGTACGAATGCATCCGAATTCAAACGAATATGTAGCCGATTTCTCTTCTTTAAATTTGTATAAACGAATATATTTATGACAAAAGGTTGTATTTATATACAGTTTATAACTTCAAAGCAAATATTATAACGTGTTATAGCATACATTAGTTCTATAACTCATATTTAAAAAAATCAACTTGACAAGAAATTATAATGATTGAAGTTGTAAACATAACCCCAAAGTATAATCTACGTTGGGTTTGTAAGTATTACAGGCGATGGGTGAAATCAGCTGTTATATTATATGTTACTCGCGTAAGTAAACTCGCTTTTATAGGAGTTGATATTGTTTTCAATTTGTTTTAAATGGTAAACACTTTTTGTAAACATATGTACAAAGTAGCCAGTAAGTAAAGAGAGAAACTTTGGAAGATGGTTCTATTGGTCAAATACAGAGAAAATCAAGAATAACATTTTTCCAAAAACGGTTCGTTTTCCAGATATCCGCCATTTTTTCAAAATAATTCATATCTAAAGAACGGTTGGACCGATTGAATTTAAACTTTGCTCAAAGTTTAACCTAACATTGATTTATTTTTAGGAAAATAAAAAATTACGTCCGCCAACAAACATAGCGTCTATAGCCTATAGAATAAGCCTATGACGTAGGACAATCTGTTACACTTGTATACCTAACTCAAATATATTTAGTGCGCCGAGGTGAACTTTTCAAGAAGTGAAAATCTGACGTTTGATGGTTTAACCGCTAAGGGCAAACAAAACAGTAAGAGGAAGAAATATTAGTATTTAAAATATGTACGATTTGTGCTCTAGAATATACATTTAATTAACATTTTCATAAATTAGAGCTTTTGGTTGAACATACGTACCACCTAAATGGATATTTAATCTCGTACATTTGATCTCCACAAAACAATTTCAGTTCCTTAAAACCCTTAGACAGACTTCCTTATTTTTGACATTGGTGAAGCCGGATACGGCGGCTAGTTCAGAATAAAACGATTCTAAATTAATTTACAAAACGCAAGACATTAACCTGCAAAATGTTACTTACCTAGCGCTTTCTCGTGTAAAATTTGACAAACCAAAGACGTTATACGGAAGATAATTATTGAACATTGGGTAATTTTCAACAAAAATTTTTCCAGCCTAAAACATAAAAAAGTCACTTTTTAGATGAACACACAAACATAACCTAAACACGACCGGCAAACTCCCTTCTTTCCCGAAAAAAAACATTTGGATTCACAGTGCGCCCTCTAAGTGTATTCCTAATAATTTATTCATAAATCCATTCGCATTTAATATGCAACAGCGTTAGCCGATCTCCAACACATGTTTCCCGATGGCTAGCGATTCAACAGGAAATGTTTTGCGTGTCGTCGGGAGATTTTTATCATTGCGTCCTGCGTTCCTGCACAGGAAATGTTTCACGCTTGCTTAGCTCCCGTCGTTTAATTAGTTTGTGTTTTCACGAGACAGGGTGAATCATTGCCAGCCTTGACGGGTCGTTTTAATTTAAGTATCGTGGGTAAAATGACCAGGCGCACCGTTTTGGGAAGGTTTTGTTCTTTGTCCCGACTATCTGTCCTTTTACTTTATCCCCCCTATACGTAGTTTATGGAGCAAGTATTGTTTTCGTCCAAATTTTCTAATTTGTATTTTTGTGGAATTATCTGTTTTGGTGCTCCCTGAACCCAAAAAAATTGTTTAGTGGAATTATCTGTGTTGGTGCTCCCTAAACCCAAAATTATTTTTAGTGGAATTATTTGTTTTGGTGCTACCGAACCCGAAAAAGAGTTTTTTTGGTGATGTCTGCCCGTGTGTCTGTTAGGATGTGTACACAGCTGGAGACCATACCAACGGTCCGATTTTGATGAAATTTGGTATGTAGGTGCAGTTCTGGAATATCACCAGGCTTTTTTTTAGTTTTTTCAAATTTTTGATTTTTAAGGGGTTTTACCCCCCAAAAATGGCCAAGAAACGAGAAAAATCTAAATTTCTCAAAAACGGCTCTAACGATTTTGATAAAATTTAACTTATTTGTAGCCCTAAATGTTGCCTAAATTCTCGTTTAGGTAATAATAATAACAATAACTTATTTTGGGGGTTTTGTGCCAAAAAGGGGGTTGTTTACAAAATTTCTCAAAACCTTTTTTCGTGCATCTATAGTCTACAGGTCTAATTGACATGTTTGGTGCAAATTTGTTCGAAATCGATCGAATAGTTTTAATAATAATAATATCATAATATAATAAGGATGTGTGTTACATGAATCTAATAATTTCCTTGGTATGTCCTACTTTTGCAATTGTAAAAAATAACCACCTCCTATGCTACTCTTGCGAAGATATAAAATTTCAACTGGGAGAAAGTATGTGGCAGTTATCTGGTACCGTTTATTTGGTTAACATTTCATTGCAATTGTATGGCTTTCTTTACAGGGAGAGCCATGGTTAACCGGTATAACTTCGTCAGGTAATAGGAAAAAAATAACAATTCGACCTCGCAGCTGAACCGTTGACGTGAGTTGAGCGAATTTCAAAAAATAAGTTTATAGGCCTATGTTTTAGGGTTTCAACCAACAATTTGGAAAATAGGTCTATTCACGACGGTGCTGAATAGCTGCAAAATGGTTCGCACGCCATTCCGCATATTGGGAGTATCTCCGATACACAAAGTATTGCGTGCTTCGCACGCCAACCCTACGGTAGAATCCACCACATGGATTTGAACCGGGTACTTAATTCTGTGGTATTTTACGTTTTGATCGATTTTGGGGGAACCAAGCGAGCTATAAGGTCGCGTAAAAACCAAAATATGCAGAATGACATCCTGCATTTATATTTGTAGAAAAAAACTCAAAAAATTCGTTCTCGTAGGAGAAATCCTAAAAAATAGTTACTTCCGGTCAAAAAACGTACTTTCGATTGTTGGATTTTATTGGCTAAAGAACTCGTCCGAGCGACGTAGACAAACGACGTGTGTACCGAATTTGAAAATAATCGGACTTAAAATGCGGCAGCTAGAGTGCGAACACATATATACATAGGCCTATATATAAATGATTTTTAATGACAACCCAAAACGTGTTCTGGGGATTATGATCGGTTCTCATTTTCTACTCCCGACCAACTTCTTTCTGAGGAACAACTTAATTTCTATATAAATGTAATGTTAAAACTAGTGATACGTAAACTTTACGTGTCGTTTAGATAGTGGAGTATAAAGTCGACACCAAACTAACACAGACGAACGAATCCACCAAGCAGTCTCAAAGGCAATTAACCAAAGCACTTCTAAAAGGCTAGTTGTGGGGGATCAACATGTCGGCACTATACGTAAGTTTTACGTACGATAGTGTTCTAGGGTTAATGGCTTTGGTCATTGAAGGATGGGGCGTAGAATTACACACGGAAAAGCCAAACTCAATAGCTAAATTTTGACTTTAAACAGTTCAAACCATAGTGTATTGATACTCCAGCCTAACAACTGAGTATAGCCCCTCCCATGAAAAACAGACGCAGCGATATTGAAGAATACACAAAACTTTCACGAAAGTCTTTTAGAATACATTAAATCTATTCAGAACAATTCTATTATAATAAAATCCATTAAACGGATTTAAACTCTCCAGCCGGAGTTTACAATCTCATTATCAGAACTTCCATTAAATAATTTCAAAGTGTTATTTAAATAATGCATTTCAGATTTGAAATAAACTCGCGATGAACGACTTTACGATGGGCTTTATTCCAAGCGAAGAGATTCAGCGACTCCGAAGTTTGTGTAAGTAAGTAAACACTTGACAGCTTAATTTGATTTTACAGAGATAAAGCTTTTCAGTCTATGCTTTTGCATTGTTACGGATTGAAAAGAATTTCTAAAGGTTAGCGTTTTGAAATAAATTAACGTTTGACGCGATGTTCAGTAGAGAATCATCAACTGTAGAACTGAGATAATATATCTTTGAAGTTAAAGCAAAAAGGGGTTAAGTCGGAAATTGTAAAATTTACAGGAGAAGCGCTCTAAGTTTTGACAAACTCATAGCTTGCATTGCGGTACATGTTATAACAGCGAGAGGTGAAGGGGCGAGTTAGGCAATACGGTAGCACGTAACTCAAGTGGAGTTTTGTTGTCAGTTTTTCTTAAGGCAATCCATAGCCGAGTGGATAGCGTGGCATCTTCCTGATCAGAAGATACCGGGTTCGAATCTCGGCTAGACCAGGTAACTCTTCATACCCATGGTTTGAGGGTAGGAGGGCGGAAGTAAAGCAAACGGTGGTTGGCTCGTTTCCAAGCTGACAGGATATGACTAGTTACCTGGTCTGTTTTTTTTTTATTTTACCATTGAAGTTTGAGCGCAAAACCATTAAAATCACAAAAAATATGTATTTTATTCGTTCAATAAAGGTAACAATTTCTGACTTAAGCCCTTTTGCACTAACTTCAAAGATATACAAGTCAAATCTTCGGCACTTCCTCGTATCACATATATTATTTCTCAAGGCCATTTTTTTGTCGGTACGCCATAACTTCCTTAATACATCATCAAATTACATGAATGAGGCATCATTTTAAAGCTTTCCTTAACCGCTACATCGGGAAATATATAAAATACAATTGTACGAACAAAAGTTATAAATAAATAATCCGAAAGTAACAGTGATGTAAGATCAAGTAAAGTTGTAGGGATATTTTCCTGGCGTTGGCAACACTGATGATAACAATACCCAGCTGGAGAGCTGCCGTTACGCCACTACATTGCTATTTTTAATTAATTGTATATTTAGTGTCGTATGGTATACGCACTATACGATACTAAATATACGGTGTGTACTTTAATTAAGTGGGATTTAAGTAAGTTAAAATGCGAATGCCTCGCACGGGTCAGCTAGTACATTATTATACTTAAGTATATATTATAAAAGTATAGGCATACTTTATAGATTAGATAAAATATAACCTGAACACAAAATCTCACAATAAATACGTTTACTAACCTCAAACGCGTTTCAACGACAATGTCGCCATCCTCAGTGATGCACGGGCTACAGGGACCAAACTATAACTCAGTTAACGTATTTATTGTGAGATTTTGTGTTCAGGTTTTATTTTATCTAAGTTACTTTCTCACAAGTCAAGCTCATTAGTTATTTATTACTTTATAGATACTTAAATATTTTATATAGATTACACTTGGTATTAGTTTTAAAAGTATAGATGGTTACACAGAATTTAAAAACTCTGAAATATATTTTAGTCCCACATAACTAACGCGGACGACTAAATCACCTAGTTTTTTTTAAAATAATAAATGGAGTAGTGAAACAACAAATATTAGACTGTCGTGAACTTTGTGTTGATTTCCTTACTGTCAAAGTTTTACCGCTTACTGTATAAATTGTGTTGAAGCCGTCAAAGAATTGAAAGAATGGTTTAAATGGAAACATTGTAGCTTAATGGCGGCGAGTGAAGACGATGAATGATATCGTTAATAATTGGAGTAGCCTACCGTGCGAGCGAAGCCCCTGATTCGCTACGATGTAGGCCTAGTAGACTGAACCCGAGTTTTAAAAGGATCGGTGAACGGCACTAGGAACTAGGAACTTATAATTTGAAACCCATATTTTTGGGAAAAGTTGTGGCAATAAAGCCAATATCGGTTTAAAGCCCAAATATTTTCTGGATCCAAAATTCTAAACGATAGTCACGTGGCACAGATTGTGCTGAAAATTTGACCTAACTTTTATGTTAACCACCAAAATGTTACACGGTATTTAGGTTAAATATTTACCCTACTTTAAGAAAATATTGGTTGTGCTTAAGACCACACGTTGGAAGTGATAACTTCTATGACCGATTTATATTTTTATCAGTATTAATATTAGAGGAGAATAAAGGTCAACAAATTACACAAGTCAATATATTGTCAAAAAATATTATATCATATTTTAAAATTGCATAGTTATAATATTATAATAATTATAATATTATAATATAGTAATAATATTATAAAATTATAATATTATTATGTAATAGTATTATAACTATAATAAGTATGCGAAAAATAGTGATCATTATAATGTAAGCAGTATTTATTTAATGACTAATGATTTTGAGTGAGGTATTAGTGTATGCACTCTACATAGAATTCTAACAATAATTCAATATATAGGGGATAATTACTATTATAATAATTATAACGTAATAATTATAATATTATAATAACGATATAATATATTATGTATCGTCTATTCCCTCTCCACGCGCTAACTTGTCTATATATACTATTAGCTGACAGGACAATGTTCGCTATTGCAATAATATGGTTACCTACAGTAAATGTTACATCTTAAAGTATTTTAGCTGATTCTGTGTGTATTTTGAAACGGTGTTTTTTTACCGCTTGCCTACGCGATTTGTATTAGAAAAACGTTTTCGTCTTTTTTCCCTGTATTTTTTTTTTTTTTTATTTGTTCCGGATGCGACCAAACTGCATCAGATGATGATGTACACTGTTCTGATAGGGTTGGAAGTTGAGAAATTTGGAGACCATCGTCTGAAACCTGGGATTGGGAAGCCGACTGTATTTCCTCCACACTAATATCCATTGAGTTGTCAGGTAAAGAAGGTGTGAGAGGAATGAGAACATCAAAGTGGCCTCTCGTCAGTTCCCCAGTAAACCTTAGCCTCCCTACTCCCTCAATCGGTTCGCTAAAACTCTCCCACAACAAGTAACCATCTCTGTACACCTGAAATTCATAAAAAATATTTCTGATACTGCTTGAATTTCACAGGAGGTTCCAAAAGTTACCGGTTTGCTCATATACACGATTTATTCTTTTTTTGTTGATTAAATATCTCCTGTTACTTTTAAAAGTATATGGTTTGAACCTGCGCCAATTGTTTGAAACATGACTAACAACTCTGGTCCTAACCTCAAACCCCAGTGAATCAGTGTCAGGTACAATTAAAGCCAAAGAGTATAATAAGCATTGGCCATTTGCCCTAGAAGAAACTACTCTGTGAGGAATGGATACTCCATTATAGTGTATGACCTCCATTGTTGTAATATAAAGCTAAATTTTATATTTAAGTGAGTAGTAATAAGTTACAGTAAAATAAAACAATCTAAAATATTACTTTGTCAACATGTACAAAATGTAAAATTTTGTCTAAACTTACTTCAGTTGAACAAAAATCAATCTTCTTTACAAAACTTAAAACGCACAAATTTAATAATTATTATAATTATCCCTTACATATTGAATTATTCTTAGAATTCTATGTAGAGAGCATACACTAATACCTCACTCAAAATCATTAGTCACTAAATAAATAATGCTTACATTATAATGGTCACTATTTTTCGCATACTTATTATAATATAACATTATTATAATATATTAATATTATAATAATTATAATGACGTATTATTATATACTATGTATCGTCTATGCCCTCTCCACGCGCTTACTTGTCTATATATACTATGTATTCCCTCTTCAGGCTCTGACTTGTGTCTACGCAAAAAATTTTCATGAGACGAGATTTCAGAAACATAGTCAAGCGAAAGTGCCCAACGGGCCAATAGAAGTTATCACTTCGAAAATATTTGATTTACAGTTTCAAATGGGGGAAGCCACGTTAAATCGTATCTAATTTTTAAATTAGCCCCCAATATATTAACCTGGTTTGTAGGTTGAACCACTCTGCCTTTTGGGAAAAAAATATGATGGGCTATTTTCCCCCGGTAAGATTAAAAGGCATCCTTAATAGATGTGTATTCTGTCGGACGATTTTGTAGATCTGTTTATTACCTACATACCTTTCGTGTACTGCTTTGACTTGCCGTTAATGGCTTAACAGCAAAATACAAACAGCACGGCTTCTCAAACATTGTTTACTTTTTAAATCACGCATCCGCTGTCTTTCAGAAAAGCACGACAATATAAGATTCATAAAAAAAACGTATGTACAGAATATTATAACGTACATATGATCATTAGATTCAAACAATGATAAGTTAACAATATATACTCTCTCACATAGGTGCCTCACAGATAGAACAGATAAAACGTTTCATACAGGTTACATTATACAGTAATTCGTTAAATGAAAGATTTAAAACACAGATCAAACAATGTGAGTTGAGAATATAAACTCTCTCAAACAGGTGCCTTACAGATAGAACAAATAAACGTTTTGTACTGGTTGAATACTGTATTTCATTAAATAATGGAAGATGTGAAACACAGATCAACCAATGTGTACTAAAGTCCAAGTTTCCACAGCAGACGACAAAATAAACTGCAATAAAATCGTATATTTTTCTTCGATAAAATCACGGTAAAAGCAACATGTGGAGCGGCAGTAAATCTGTTTTGGTTTTATTGCATTAAGAACTGCGATGCGAGTTTATGCTTGCTTTTACATGATCTTTAAGTTTGTGGATAAACCGGGTTTTATTTCTGTGAGTGAAAATAAAAATCCCTAATGTAGATTAAGTACAGAATTGTAATTGAACTGCAATACGCGTACTGAGATACAAAATGTATGATTATATCAATTGTATTCTTGTCACTTCGGATAATGATTGTGTATTATATATATATATATATACATACAGGGTGAGTTTTAAATGTCCCCCCCCCCTATTTTTTTCCGAATTTATTAAGATATCGACTCCCAACCACCGCCGAACATCATTGATTAGTTTATAATTTCTTTTGATGATGTTCACATTTTGGCCGCCATGGATCCGCCATATTGGAATGAACTTTTATTTTTTAAATGTAAAGGTAAGGTTGTGACCCATCATTTCAAATTATTTTTTTCCGTAAAACACGATGCCGCAATCGGTTTTTAATTATCTGCTTTCGTTCTCGAAATATTAACAATTTTCATTCCAATATGGCGGCCAAAAATGTGAACCTCATCAAAAGAAAGTATAAACTAATCAATGATGTTCGGCGGTGGTTGGGAGTCGATATCTTAATAAATGCGGAAAAAATTAGGGGGGGGGGACATTTAAAACTCACCCTGTATATCTCTTCCCTCTTTCTCTCTCTATATATAAGCGGTTTTTGTCCTGACTAGAATGATTCACTGAGATAGAATCAACGAAGACCAAAAATTACTTAAGATAAAAATACGACAATTTAAAGGTATATTCTTATGGGGTGATAGAAATACAATAAGAAAGGTTTTTACAAACATTTTATTTGAAATCGTAAAAATAGTGAAATTTCTGTGGTTTACTCCCAGACCTGTAGCAGATAAAACAGCTGTTCGGATCAAAAACTTAGCAACACATGTTTGTTTACATTCATTACCATAGCAACCAACTTAGCAAACATAGAATCGGTTTATTATTCGTCGCCAACAAGCAGCCTTTCGGTTAGACTAACAAACTAAATGCAAACACAAACAAAAATTAAACGAAAAAGGCTTACTGTATTATAATTAAAACATTTTTGTTACATACGTATACTATTAATATTATAAAGAGGTAAAATTTGTTTGTATGTAGGGGGTAATCTCTCGAACGACTGAACCTATTTTGAAAAAATAGTTTTACTAATAAAAAGCTACACTATCCCTGAGTAACATGGGCTATAATTCATTTCGATAAAAACGTTTTTATTTCAATATTTGTACATTTAGTCGGAAACAATCTTAGTTTAGGCCTAGACTGATGAACCAACACATGCAGGCCTATTTACATTTATACACCAGCAACCAATTGAATAAAATAACAGATAAAAAAACTGATTTCCATTAGCAATTGATTTCACACTTTGAAGCAATTATTTGTATTTCTAACTTTTAGGTTAGGTTTTCTTTAAAGTGTAGACCTGAGCATTGCTGGTTCTTACAAACTTTAGTATAACAGCTGTTATAAAATATACGAATTTGATTTGAACATTTAACAATATTTACCATCTTAGCTTTGCGGTTGTTATTAAACATACACCTTTATTACAAAGAAAACACGACATGATTATGTGTATAGAAAGTTCCAACGCAGGGATTTCCCTATAATTATACATAAAACATCTGATTTGGAGCATAAGCTTAACACAGTTTTAGTTTAGGCCTATACTGACACAGGTTTCTTGAAACCATTTACACTTGTTACCATAGCAACCAAATTGGAAAGTTTAGAATCAAGTAATCATTCTTCCCAACCAACAGTTGTTTAGGTTAGGTAAAAGCAAACACAAACAACGAAAAAGTCTTACTATATCACAATTCAAATACCCACCACTATTAAAATTATGCCAACTTTATTCTTAACCAGTTTGACCAATATTTGACCGGTTTGAAATACTGCTTTACCGTATCATAATTTGCTCACATTTTATTCTTGACAATTAGGATCTCTTCTACGTAAAAGTATAAAATCTCTCGTTATTCACGTGAAAATATCATAGCGTGCAATAATCGGTTTGCATTTGCTTCACTGCGGGCGTTGTGTGCGAAGCGAGCAGGGGGGCGGTTCCCTTCAATAAACTATACCAGTCATAACTTATAAATAAAAGTTACACAATGTTGTATATTTGTTCCTTTTATCAATGGAAATTCCAAACTCACGAATCATACTGCCACGGTCACTTGGTCAACCTCGCGATGAGTAACATTTTCCAGCATCCTGCTTTATCCTTTTTAGTTAATACTCTTAATTCAAGGAGGCGTTAAGAATTGTTTTAATAAGGACATCCCGTCTGTTGAAAACTAGAATGTGCAAACTGGTTTTAAGTCAGATCTGGTTAAATTTGTAACCTACATGAAACATTTTAGTAGTCCAGTCAGTATTGTGAGCGATCCTATCGTCATTATAAAGCACACTAAAAAAATTGTTGTTTTCTCTTTCGAATGATTATGTTGAGGCCTTATTTAGGGTAGTTGAATGATGTGTAATTATAAATGTTTTATGTATGTGCATGTGTACGTACAGGTGTACTGAGGTGTTTGTCTGTGTTGTTCGTGTTTTGATTTTTTTGTTGTAGAGTAAAAGTAGGTAATTGTCTTTGTTTCGTCCAGGATTCCATAACTGGGCTCCAGCACACGGACAAAGAGTTAATTTTCTGGCTCCTTTGTGTGTTATGTATTTGTTAATCCCTCCTCAGTAGCATCTATTTTGGTTTTTTTTATACAGTTTTTCTGGATTTTTTTCGTTTACTTTGTTTATATATTTGTGTTTGAGTATTGTAAGAGGTTGATGTAAGAGGATGGATTAATAAAAACATATTTGATTTGATTTAATATTGCACCAAGCCCTGCTCGCTTCACTCATAAACCCTGCTCGCGATGTTGCAAATGCAAATTATTGCATAAGCTGATATTTTCACTGGAATAACGATTTATTAGGACAGATGCACTTGGATCGGAGTAGAGTGGTCCTAGATCCTGACGCATTCACGGTAGAACCAGAGTTTTTTGGGAATGGCAGGACATTTTTAAATATACTAGAGAGATAACGTGTTAATGGGATGTTATTCAATATTAATTTGCTAAATTTTTCGGGCTGACTGTAAGGAACCCTTGACTAGCGCGTAACTCGCACAATAATTATCTGAAAAATATTTGCCCAGAGTTTATTAAGCCAATGAGAAAAAAATACTTGGAATTGCTAAAACAATTTTCTACAAATAACTGTGAATTGAATAATTACTGTTCTTAAATACATTTGCAGCGTTGCGCTTCAGTAATTTTCCTCGATACAAGGGTTGTACGACACAGTTGATTGGTTAGTTTTTCACAGAGTCAATAAGTGTGATTGGTTCATGTATACAAACGAGTAATCCGCTTGGCGTCTGTCCTAATCAAGAGTGTGAAACACGTGTAGAAACGGATGATTTTATTCACGAAATGAGCGAGTCTTGCTTAGTCACATTTCACCCTAGAATAAAATAATTTAGAAATATATCAATGAAGCGGTTTTGTTATTCTGTATTAAAATCAATTAAACAGTACGATGATTGGTTAAAAACAATACCCCACCTAAAAAAAATAACCGCACTTTCAAGCCGAAATGTTTTTTAAAAGTTTATTGGTATTATTAAGTCTGTTCTTTTTAAGTCTAAGAGCGTGTCTTTGTTTTAGTATGTTCAATTGAATAGTTGGTGTAATGGAAATGCCTTTATGAAGTCCTGCTTATTAGTTTTTACTCGTACTATAAGATTCGTTATCTGGAATGTGTAAAAACGTATACAACGTAATCTCCCGTAATTAGTTTATTAATAATAATATTACCTTAATAAGGTCCGTCACTTGACTTCTTGTCGTATCTTTTAGGACGACATGTTTCGAAGCCGTGACTCCATCTTCAAGCCTTAATCATTCCGAAGAGATCGCCGCACATGAAAATAAACAGGACATACACATACAAGCAACGCCAACACATATACACAAAACCGCGCAAGTTATTGTACTAGGCGCTCGACCTAACGTGAAGTACTCCTAATGATGGTGTCCTATTTATTTTAATGTGCGGCGATCTCTTCGGAGTGATTAAGACCTGAAGATGGAGTTACGGCTCCGAAACATGTCGTCCAAAATGGTAAGGCAAGAAATCACGTGACGGACCTTACTAAGATTATATTATTATTAATAGTGACTTGGTGCCACAAACCTACTCAAATTAGGGTTTTTTTGTTGTAAAATTATCAGCAAAATTTCAAAAGAAAGATGAGCTATTGCAGCGACTGCTATAGTGAGACCTCAGGTCTGGAGCGGCCAATGAGCACAGACCATGGTCACGAGAACACGATCCGCAAGCGACATTTTTCGTTTAAAATGGCCCAAACGATAAAAAAACAGTTTTGTTTAGTGTCGAAAAAATCGATATTTCAAATTTGTTTAAAAAACATGTTGACTGCCTTGAGTACCAATATGGTTCTCAGGTCGTCAAACAATGTTATTACAATAAATAACTTATGAGCTTGACTTGTGAGAAAGTAACTTAGATAAAATAAAACCTAAACACAAAAGCTCACAACAAATACGTTTACTAACCTCAAACGCGTTTCAACGACCATGTCGCCATCCTCAGTGATGCACGGGCTACAGTAACCAAACTATAACTCATATAGTTATGACATTCAAAATATATTTTTGAGGCTGCTTTTATATTTAACATATTAAACTTGCATTTATATGTAGACAAATTTATATTTTAACTATTATTTTATCTTTTATTTATATTTTAAGCGAGCAGTCTTAGTGTTGGTGATAAAATAAAACAACTGGTTTGGATCAAAAGCTCAACACTTTGACAAGATCGTCTGTGTTTTAATTTACTGTATACGATGGTTTAACCGTTACATACGAGGGCTATCCAGAAAGTAGATTACGTTTTCGTCTGTGCCCGCAAGGGGCGGGGCTAGCGCGGCCATCTTGGTGTCAGTGCGTTACGTACGCCGCTCAGTCGGCATCTAGCCGTGCTAGTGAGAGGTTCGTGCTGTACTCCCTCGAGTTACTGTGACAGTTTGAAATGTCTGCCTTAATTGAAAATGCCGCGAACTGTGAGGTGCGTGCAGTAATAAGGTTTCTGCTGCAAAAAACTGTAAACCGATAGAAATCTATCGGCAGCTTTGTGAAGTGTATGAGGACAATATTATCACTGAAGGTGGAGTGCGCCAGTGGGTCATAAAGTTTAAAAATGGCCGAACTAATGTTCACGACGAAGAGCGAAGTGGAAGACCCAGCATAGTGACTGCCGACCTTGTCGAAAAAGTCGATGCCGAAGTCCGTGAAAACCGAAGATTCACAATAACGGAACTCTCTATGAGTTTTCCACAAAATTCGCGAAGTTTGTTGCACGAAATCATCACCGAAAAGCTTGGTTACCACAAGTTTTGTGCAAGATGGATACCAAAAATCTTGACTGAGATCCACAAAAATCAGCGAATGACTGCAGCGCTAACGTTTTTGGACGCTTACGATAAAGATGGCGACTCATTACTCGATCGCATCGTTACTGGTGACGAAACATGGGTTAAACATGTGAACTGCGAGACGAAATTGCAGTCAATGCAGTGGGGCCACACAAATTCCCAAGAAAAACCCATGAAATGCATCCAAACGACGTCGGCAAGGAAGGTGATGGCGACTGTTTTTTGGGACAGGAAAGGTGTAATTTTTGTGGACTTCCTGGAAAGAGGCACTACAATAACCATGTTTATGTTAGAGTATTAAATAAGATTAGAATAAATCCGAAGGCACGGGTAGTTGAATCGCATGTTTCTGATCATTTCATGACATTGTTGACTTTGAGGGGAGGGGAGTTGACTTCGACCGGTAAGCAAGTCATATCTTATCGCATCAATTATGAGTGTTTAAATAGTGCGCTTGATAGCGTGGATTGGACCGATGTTTATCGACAACTTAATGCATCCCTTGCCTATTCTAAATTTATTGGAATATTATTAGACTTAGTTAATAAAGCGACATATGTAAGTTATAATACTAAGGTATTCACAAAATTAAAACCGTGGATAACTGATGACATTTGTAAGCGCATTAAAAAAAGAGATTTAATTTATAAGAAACTTAATAAGCGTCCTACTGATGATAGATTAAGGGAAACTTTTAAAAGTTTTCGTAATAACTTACACAATGATATACGTAAAATAAAAAGCAATTATTATCTTGGTCTTCTAAAAGACTGCAAGAGGGACTCCAAAATGACATGGAGTATTCTAAAACGGATAACTGGTCAAACTGAGTCAATGAATAATAAAATAAGTTTATTGGTTGATGGTAAATTACATGATGACGCTGGGATAGTGGCTGAGAGGTTCAACACATACTTTTTGTCTGTTGTAGATGATATATCTTGTGAACTAGACCATAAAAATGATTCATATTGTGTTTCATCCGATCTAGAAGCTTGTTTTCGTGGCAGGTGTGAAGCTTCTTCCATGTTTTTAGATTCAGTTTCAGAAAGAGATATTGTTTGCGCGATTAACTGTTTAAAAAGTAGGAAATCTCCAGGCATTGATGGAATTAGCTCTACTATGGTAAAACTTACTTATCATAAATTTATCGATATCTTGCTATATGTTTTTAATTTTAGTTTTGGTTCTGGCGTTTTCCCTGACCAACTCAAGGAAGCCGTAGTGATTCCTATTCATAAAAAAGGGTCTACTAACGTATGTAATAATTATAGACCAATATCCCTTGTTTCAACCTTTTCAAAGATACTCGAAAAAATTATGAAACGAAAATTGATGGGTTATTTAAACAAAATTAACTTTTTTAGTAGTAACCAGTATGGATTCAGAGAAGGTATGAGTACAGAAGAAGCTCTTTCAAATTTAATGAGGTGTGTAAATGAAGGCATAAATCGTGGTAAATGTGTGAGTGGTCTTTTCTTAGACATTAAAAAAGCTTTTGATACTGTTGATCATTCAATATTGATCCATAAACTTTCAAATTGCGGTATCAGAGGAGTTGTATTGAGTTGGTTTCAAAGCTATCTTGCTGGAAGAAAACAATGTGTGAGGGTAAATGGTGTTATTAGTAAAATGGGGCAAATCAAGTATGGCGTACCTCAAGGTTCTGTTTTGGGTCCTATATTGTTTCTTATATATATTAATGACCTTTGTAATGCGCGACTAAATGGCAGCTTGACATCATTTGCGGATGATACTGCACTATGTTATGTTGAAGGTACATGGAGTGATGTCAAAAAGGCCATGAATGATGACCTAAGAGCCATTAGATGGTGGTTTCTAAAAAATCGTATGGTCCTGAGTGTGGAAAAAACTAACTACATAAATTTCATGTTAAAGGGAAGTTATGACTTCACGGAGGATTTAATATATCCTTGCTCAAATTGTACGCGTGAAGGAAGTTTTTGCAAAAATGCATGTTCAGTTGTTAAAGCAAGAAGCTGCATAAAATATTTGGGTGTATTCCTCGACAGTGAATTAAATTGGAAAGTTCATTTGTCTAAGTTAAAATCTAAATTGGGTAGTATTTTAAGAGTGTTTTATTTTCTTAGAAATATGTGTCCTCCGGATGTTAAGCGCATGATTTATTTTTCACTGGCTCAAAGTAGGATAGAGTATGGTTTGTATAGCTGAGGAGGGACTTACATTAGTAATCTGATTTCTGTAATTAATATTTAGAAACAGTTTGTCCGGATGATCCTAAACAAGAGTAGGTTGGAACATTCAAAACCATTATTCATTTCTTTAAGGATATTACCTTTAAGATACTTGTATATTTACAAAGTACTTAAGTTATTTTTTATTAAAAGTGGAAACAGGCAGCTTTCTGATCGGTGTGATGGGAGGAGGGAACGGTTAAGAAGTGCAGGAAATTTTGTAGTGCCAAAGCCTTTTAAGACTTATTTTACGAAAACGTTTTGTTTCCTCGGGCCAAAATTGTTTAATGTACTGCCTGGCCACATTAAATGTGGAAATCCACTTTCATGTTTTTTGCGAAAATTAAGAAATTGGCTCTTTGAACGGGAAGACGTTGAACACTTGTTAAATGTACATAGTTAATAGTTATTATATAGTTAGTTATTATATAGTATAGTGATCTTTAGGTATTATTATTCCTCTTACAATGATCTTACATATGTGTAAATTTGTGTTATTTTGTATTTTTACGTTGTTTTTCTCCCTTGTTTAGCAAGAACATATAATGTATATTGTTAATATTTGGGTAGAATGTTCGCCGATATTTTTTTAATTAATTTCTGAAAAAAAAACTCTTTTTAAATTATAATTTTGACTTAGGAGCTGTATATATTTGGTTAATTTTTGTCTCACTGCTGTCATATTTATGTTTACGAAAATGTACGAGTGGCTATCCCCAAAGTGGGCTATGCCTTTAGGGGAGCCGGGTGTTTCTTCTTTGTTTTTGTTATTTCTCTTCCAGAGTAATGTGGGTTTTGTATCTTTGAAGTGTATTATATATATATATTTTAAATTCTGTTTTATTTAAGTAAATGTGATTTTACTTTGAGTTAAATAATACAATGTTATTGTAATAAGCTATGTATATTAGTGGTATGTATAGATGTGTAAGTGCAATTGGGAGAAAGTGTTTATTTTTTAGAATATGATACAAGTCAAGGTTCACTTTATGTCTGTTGTTAAATTTATTTTTTGTTTTCTTTCACTGTTTCGTAATGTATAAAATAGCTTTAATAGATGTGTTCATATTTTGTATTATGTATTGCTTCTGGAGGGAGTTAATAAATAATAATAATAAATGGTTAAAGGAACCAAAAAAAAAAAAAAAAAATAAAAAAAAATAAATAAATAAACTCTCAAAGGTATTGCCAAACTCTGCAAAACCTCAGAAGAGCAATACAAAACAAGCGCAGGGGAAAGTTGAGCTCAAAGATCTTGCTGATTCACGACAACGCCCGGCCACACACGGCAAATGACACTCGCCAAGTTCTTGGATCCTTTAAGTGGGAGTTGTTTCCTCATCCGCCGTACAGTCCCGACCTGGCACCGAGCGACTTCCACTTATTCCCAGCAATGAAGAAGTGGCTGGCTATGCAGCGTTTTGATGACGATGCACAGCTGCAAGAAGAGGTAACCAAGTGGTTGAAGGCGCAGGCCACCGAATTTTACGACGAAGGAATTTCCAAGCTCGTCCATCGCTACGATAAGTGCCTTAATTTGAATGATGACTATGTAGAAAAGTAGTATTTAACCCATATATGCCCATAACTTTTTTTTTTTAATTTTGATATTTTATCTGATTTTTTTGTACACAAATACTGCTAATAGAATGAATATAGCGCAAATTTATTTATTTCTTAAACCGATAGGCCCCTGGGGCCATGGGTCAAAAACGACCCCTTGGGCAAATATGCTGCAATTCATACTAATACTTAGTGATATGATATTGTTAATAATAATAGGTAAAACTGAAATAACGTGAGCATATTTCATCAAAAAATGTAATATTTATTGGAAAAAATATATTTTTACAATATTTACATCAGCTAGAACTATTTATGGTACTCAATAAAACATATATCGTGAAGTGGTACTTTACATCTCTAGCAAAGTTTTGTGGTTTTGTTTGTACAATGAGCACATCTTCGCCTCGGCTGTAGTGACCACTGCTTTGCTTCACTGCATTTGCTGTTCTTCTATCCTGTGACTTCGATGGCCCTGATAAAATTCGAGGAGTACCATATACTGTAAGTATTGTTCTTGCTAGATTGCGACGAAAACCAAGCATATCTAACGACTTATTGTATGGTCTTGAGAGTTGATAGGCATTATTTATGGAGACATCAATCAACCATAATATAATAGGAATATACCATTTCTTTCCTCTAATTGAAATTCGGTATTTACCATCTAGTTGATCGACTCCACCCATGAACTGATTATATTGGTGGATTGCATTAGGTTGTGGAATCAAAATCTTTTTCTTTTCTTCTGCCGAATAACGTTTTGCACTCCTCATTGGTTCTACTCCATGTTCGCTGGATAGAATTGTTACAACATTATTATCCCTCCATCTTATGGCCGTTATTCCTTGGTTTTTTGCAATTTTTTCATCATACGTGCCTCTTTTTTCCTTTTGCATGGATTTAACTGCTTTCAAGGGACACTGTTTGGTACGGTTATCTCTGACTGTTCCAGTTACGTTATTATTAATTTTTTTCATTTCAATTTTGTCGTTACAATTTTCTTTGCCTGAATCGCAGTCAGTTTCGTCACCATCATCGAATGGTCGCTGGCCTAGTAATACTACATCGATCTGTCCTACGACATCTTCATTTGCGAACCTGTCAAGCTCTTCCAATATCTGAAACGTATTCAGGTTATCCCTGTAACACAAAAAAAAAACTTTTAGAAAAATATAATAAGAGTATATAGGCTATATATTATAATTTAGCGAAATTTACTATTTGTAACCAAAAGTTAAAAAGATTTAACCAAGAAATCTGTGTTAAAACTTCAAAGTATGTCAAACAAATCACATGTTGTCTGTATATTCAACAGCCTGTGCAATACTGGAATAGCCTATTTCACTAAAAATATTAGTACGCCTATTATTGAACATTTCATAAAAAGTCAACTTTTATTTATTGTTTAAATCATTTATAGAGGGAAAAACATCATTTGTTTCTGTTGCAAATCAAAATAAAGCATTAGAATAACTGCAAACATTCAAAGCTAAAAGTTGGAAGTGTAACCTAAAAGATCCAGTATTTGCCCAAGGGGTCAATAATGACCCATTAGTATTTTACAGGCAATTTACAAACCTCTAGTATTGATTATGCATGCAACTATTATACATATTACAAGAATAGTATGTTAGTAAGAAAAGAAGTACAACTAAACTTACTAAAAGTGTTTACAAAATGAATACTTACATGTTATATTAGAGTAGTACACAACAGCTGTGATCCATTTGCTGACATAAATTAATGATTCAAATATAACTGTGCAAAGAGCAGCACTTACTGGAAACCAACATTATTTTTTAATTGCTCACACCTGTAACAAACTATATTAAACTACCAATATAAAAAATATGCCTTATTCTTGAGGGAAAAAAAATTAAGTTTCTTGGGTCAAAAACGTTCCCTTGGGTATATATGGGTTAAGTGTGGCTTTTATCTGTATATAATAAAAACAATTTCCAATACTTTGTTTATTTTTAATTCCAAAACGTAATCTACTTTCTGGATAGCCCTCGTATTTATCAAAACAGTATGCAATAATGTGAAATGTACTCAAACATGTTAAATATACCTCAAGTCCTGATTGGTAATTTTATGTTCGTTCTGGAGTTAAGAGTAACAAACTTGCGGAAAGCGAGATTTTTAGCTAATAATTTACGAAGGCCGAAAAGGGATACATAGATCGATTTAGACGAAACTCACTGTGCGTTTTTGTGCCATAGCACTCGGAACTAAAATTGCTTTTTTTATTGCGTGTAATGGTAAGGCACAATATTTAGCCAATTTACCTTTCATTTATTTAATCACGTCTACGAGCGAAGCTAGTAATTTATTAAAATCAATACAGTCCACTCAAATACCAACCACCTTCACAATCGAACATTATAAAAGTTAACCATTAACACATGACATTGTACTATGGTAGGCTAACAACTCGACCCTTCTCCGCCAGCCTGAAGGCAAAGTCAATTTATCTTGCCTCCATTTATCACAGGGACAAAGTAGTTTATTTCACTTTACTTCTCGCCAGGTTGGCAGAACTGATCGCCCCTTTAATTAATAAAGCAGGTCGTATTGATCTTGATATATTTTGTTTACTGCCTTTGCTATCCATCGTGGGAGTTGTATCGGTCCCTATATACAGGGAGTTAAAAAAGTATGGTGAACCACGCCCGTAACTTTCAGACGACGGAAAGTGGAAAGATGAAAATTTGGGAATGTCTTCGTATGATTGGCAACTACTTTTAGAAACCACTACCTTCCACAAACAGCAGCTATATTATCTGTTATTTTATTCAATTGGTTGCTATGATAATAAATGTAAATACATGTGTTGGTTTATCATTCTAGGCCAAACCTAAGAATTTTTTCCGACTAAATTTACAAATATTGAAATAAAAAAAGGGTTTTTATCCAAATGAGTTATAGCCTAACTCAGGGATAGTGAAGCTTTTTATTAGTAAAACTATTTTTTTTTCAATCGGTTCAGTGTTGCCAGAGATTACCCCCAACATACAAACAAAAAAAAAAAAACTTTACCTCTTTATAACATTAGTATAGAAAAGAAGGGTTATCTAGCAACAATATTTCAACAATCAGCTGTTAATGTAAATATTTAGTTTATTAGCTACCCACCACTGATGGCAACTTGACCGGTATAAATTATGCAGTTTCAATGTTATTGATTTAGAAAGTGTCTACTTTATTTTTGAACTACCTGGCCCGACCCGGTTTTACACGGATAGACAAATCAAAGTTAATTGTATATTAACAAAAAATATATTATATCAATAAATATATTACACTATGTATTTCTTATGGGGATTTTTAGTAACTTTGACCCCCCAACCTCCCTTAAAATTTAGATTTTTTTTTTAAAACCCTTTCTTAGCGAGCACCTAGGGCCCTAGAGGAAGCTACATAATAAATTTCATTCCAATCCGTTCGGTGTTTCTTTTTAGTAACTTTGACCCCCCAAACCCACCTAAAATTTAGAATTTTTTAAAACCCTTTCTTAGCGAGTGCCTAGGGCCCTAGAGGAAGCTACATACCAAATTTCATTCCAATCCGTTCGATGGTTTATGAGAAATCGTGATTTTAAAACTTTGACCCCCCCAAACCCGCTAAAATTTTGAATTTTTTTAAACCCTTTCTTAGCGAGCATCTATGGCCCTAGAGGAAGCTACATACCAAACTTCATTCCAATCCGTTCCGTAGGTTTTGAGAAATCGTGATTTAGTAACTGTAATCCCCAAAAACCCCCCTAACATTTCGAATTTTTGGAAACCCTTTCTTAGTGCGCGTCTAGAGCCTATAAAGAGTATTAGTACCAAATTTCATGTTTGTAGGCCCCGTGGTTTTGGAGAAACTGTGATGAGTCAATGAGTCAATGGTATTTGGCTTTTATAAGTATAGATAACCTTATTTTCCATGACTTTTAACCTTAAAACATAAAAAGCCTACATTCCTATAGCCTACAATAGTGTTATAACAAATTAAACTTAATATTTTTAAGTTGTGTTTTTTCTCATATGTACCAAATAAATCTAATCTAAATTTGGTTAGGGAGCTTACTAGTATGCTAATAAAATATACTAAATAGAATGATTGTTGTTGTCAACAAAAACATGAATTTTTATTGAACATACCCTATAATTCCACACTTCAACTCTATACGTTTCGCACCGTAAATAAATTCTATTGTGTTTTTTCGCAGATAAAATGCCTCGAGACGGAATTGAAGATTACTTATGAATGGAGCAGAAGTGAGTGGCTTAGGAAACAATATAGCTAATGGGCGTTGGAACTGCGAAATGTTTCCTTCAACAACCCTAAGTGTAGTGGCAATATGAATATTTTAGCCTTACTTTTATATGCATTGGTGCTTCTGACAGTTGGCCAAGGTAAGAGGAACTTTTATGACGATTTTATAGTTTCACATTCTTGTGTCGATTGTCTACGCATTCAATCTTCTTGTGTTGTTTTCGAGTTACACTTGTGTATTCTTAAATATACCAAATAATATATTGGTTTGATTTTAAAGGTTATGTTATTTTATTGTATTAAGTATTTAATTTCTTTGTTTGTTATTTATTTCACTAGGCCTATCTGTTTTTTATTTTATTATTTTTTTAAAAAATTATTGTTTGACTGTTTATAGTTTTAGTAGACCAGTTTGTAATTTTTTGTATTTAACAGTTTTATAATTCATTGTTAAATAGGCTTTTATTGTTAATGATAGATACTTGTAGTAGATTTAATTTGACTCCTCCCATTCCCCCCCCCAAGTCGGACTTGGATTGAACGGCATGGGGAGGTGTAGGGGAGGGCGGGTATATATAGCTCTGTAATATTGTCTGTATACTTCAGTAGTGTTAAAACCCCCTGAGGTTGATGACCATGTCATCGAAATGTACATTAGGGTAGCGTAATAAACATAGCTTACAAATTAGTTGTTTAGTTATTGTTTTTGTTCCTTGTTTTGTGGTTCGAGGTTTTTATTCAAATCAGTGTGATCAAATAATATATTTACGTTTTATTGTGTATTTTACTATATTTTGTGATTTTAAATGAAGTCTATATTTAAAAATAATAACAAAAACAATAGTTCTCGCAACGCGTTTCAACGACAAAGGCGTCATCTTCTGTTGACGTTATGAGCTAAGTAACAAATTATAAATACCATCCCAAGACTAAACTACATATGTATATCCCTCTCCAAAAGTAGGCGTGGCCTGGGTCTTGATAGTCCATGAATCTGTCACATGCTTGTGTTTCGTCGTAATTTTTACGATTCCATACTTAAAAAGAAAAAATCTGAACCTTTATAGAATCACTCGTTTGTTTGCCTGTCACAGCCAATTATTTAAAAAACGGATAAAGGTATACCAATGAAACTTTGCATAGTCTGAAAGCAATCTGATATTGAGATCTGAAATTGAGGAGCCCTAAATTTTAATACCTTAAACATTAATATTGAATTGTATAGTATGGGGGAATCTAATAAAAGAGCTTTATTTAAGGATATAAAAACATTTTCATGATTTTCATTATTATATGATGTTTTCATGATATTCCCAAAAACGTAGTTCAAAAATCCCTTCGCCGTTTATTTGCGAAAGTACTGCAAAAACAATTTGAAAACAACATTTGCGTTAGAGGTATTCATATAATTTACAGGAAAACTATACAAAACTGAACTTATAAGTGACATCAAAATGTTGATATAAAAATGTAGGACAGACAATACATGAACACAACAGACACGGTCGACCACAACAATTATCCGTAAGGGCGGTCAAAGAGTCTGGGCATTTTTTAAATAACAGTCGTGCTCTTCGTCCACACTTTCCAAAAACTAGGCAACCAATGTTGATGACCGTCTGAGCACCCGGACTCGTTTTCCGCGAGCCCAAAAAGTCACTCCCCTCTATTTACATCAGTGTTAAAAATTTCATAAAAAAAACACACATATAATAACAGAGGCGATAGAGGCCACATGTTTTACAGGAAAGCTATAACCAATCCGACCCTATTCAGGATCCGACCTTTTGTGAACAAATAAAAAAAGTACTCCAATCAGACGGCGTTCTGTAATGCTGTGCTTAGGAACCAGTCACTTCCTTTCGCTAAAACACATTACCAAAGTGTAAATTATTCCATCCGTTTTCTCTCTGTTGTATAAAACACAAATACATATTTATATATTCATTAATTTCAATTATTGTTGAATCTTTGCTGAAAATCATTCAGTCATGGATATTATAATTTTTTCAATCCATTCGTTTATGCTACGAGTCATCTCCCGTTCCATAGGCCGGACTTGTTCATTAAGGACAGTACTACTTCACTAACTGTAGAAGTAAAGCATGTGCTTGAAGCATAATCTTATTATTAAAGCAGATGATAGATTCCTATATTTTTTCAGTAAAGTAGACAATCACCAAACCGTTTTCTATTGTAGACAAACACC
>JAGFPH010010020.1:0-18558 GCA_018207615.1 Philaenus spumarius
AAACGATCGTCACCGCCAAATAGAAAAGAGACATCAAACAGGACTGTGAGCAGAATTTCACGTAAACAAGGTATTTATTTAAAATTATATAATGAGAGATTCCTATGCATTTTGTTCCTTGTTGCGGAAATTGTTCCAAATATATCTATGCACACGATTATAGTAAATTTAATTGTCTTTCGAATGATATAGCTCACAAATTGCACTTGGGTTTATGAGTGGGAGAAATTTCGTAATTACCTTACATTGATAATGCAAAAAAAAAACATTTATCAGGAGATTACTATCAGTTTTGTTCTTTGTTCCGAGGACTTTACCTGAATTACCTTTGCACAGGATTATAGTAAATAAAATAACCTTTCGAACGATATAGCTCAAAAATTGCACCGGGCTTATGAGTGGGAGAAATTGTGCAAAAATCTTAAACTGATAGTGACAAAATCATTTATCAGGAGCTCTGTATCAATTTTGTTCTTTGTTCCGGCGACTGTACCTGAATTACCTTTGCACATGATTGTAGTAAATGTAATTACCTTTCGAACGATATAACTCAAAAATGGCACACGGGCTTATGAGTGGGAGAAATTGTGCAAAAACCTTACACGGATAGTGAAAAATCATTTATTTGGAGATTCTTATCAATTTTGTTCTTTGTTCTGGGTACTGTACCTGAATTATCTTTGCACATAATTGTAGCAAACTTAACTACCTTTCGACCGATATAGCTCAAAATTGGACACGGGCTTATGAGTGGGAGAAATTGAGCAAAAACCTTACACGGATAATGAAAAAATCATTTATCAGGAGATTCGTATCAATTTATTTCGTTGTTCCGAAGACTTTACCTGAATAACTTTTGCACAGGATTGTAGTAACTTTAATTATCTTTCGAACTACATAGCTCAATAATTGCACACGAGCTTTAGAGTGGGATAAATTGAGCTAAAACCTGTCATGGATAATGAAAAAATCATTTATTTGGAACTTACTATCAATTTTGTTCCTTGTTCCGGGGACTGTACCTGAATTACTTTTGCCCAGGATTCCAGGATTATAGGAAATTTAATTACCTTTCGAACGATATAGCTCAAAAATTGCACCGGGCTTATGAGTGGGAGAAATTGTGCAAAAATCTTACACTGATAGTAACAAAATCAGTTATCAGGAGCTTCGTATCAATTTTGTTATTTGTTCCGGCGACTGTACCTGAATTACCTTTGTACAGGATTGTAGTAAATGTAATTACCTTTCGAACGATATAGCTCAAAAATTGCACAAGGGCTTATGAGTGGGATAAATTGAGCAAAAACTTTACACGGATAATGAAAAAATCATTTATCAGGAGATTCGTATCAATTTATTTCCTTGTTCCGAAGACTTTACCTGAATAACTTTTGCACAGGATTGTAGTAACTTTAATTATCTTTCGAACGACATAGCTCAATAATTGCACACGAGCTTTAGAGTGGGAGAAATTGAGGTAAAACCTGTCATGGATAATGAAAAAATCATTTATAAGGAGCTTCCTATCAATTTTGTTCTTTGTTCCAGGGACTGTACCTGAATTACCTTTGCAACAAGACTGTATTAAATTTAATTACCCTCGAACGATATAACTTAAAAACGGCACACGGGCTTATGAGTGGGGGAAATTGTGCAAAAACCTTACACGGATAGTGAAAAAATCTTTTTTTAGGGAGTTTCCTATCAATTTTGTTCCTTGTTCAGGGGGCTGTACCTGAAATACCTTTGCACAGGATTGTAGTAAATTGAATTACCTTACGAACGATATAGCTCAAAAATTGCACACGGGCTTATAAGTGGGGGAAATTGTGCAAAAACATTACACGGATAGTGAAAAAATCATTTATTTGGAGATTCTTATCAATTTTTTTCTTTGTTCCGGGTACTATAATACCTGAATTACCTTTGCACATAACCGAGGACTTTACCTGAATAACTTTTGCACAGGATTGTAGTAACTTTAATTACCTTTCGAATGATATAACTCAAAAATTGCACACGGGCTTTTGAGTGGGAGAAATTCTGCAAAATCCTGACATGGATAGTTAAAAAATCATTTATCGGGAGTTTCCTATCAATTTTGTTCCTTGTTCCGGGGATTTTACCTGAATTACTTTTGCACAAGAGCCGTTTTCTTATAAAAAAATAATAACTGATTTTTTGGCCAAAATGGGGGTTGTTTTTCGAACTTTTTCAAAACCCTTTTTCGTGCACTTATACAGGCCTACTGGACATGTCTGGTGCAAATTTGGTTGAAATCGATCAAATAGTTTTCTCTCTAGCTTTGCATACTTTTATTAAAGTTGGAGATTAACTAATAAATATTATTATTATTATTATCTAGAGAGAAAACTATTCGATCGATTTCGAACAAATTTGCACCAAATACGTCAATTAGGTCTTTATAAATGCACGTAAAAAGGTTTTGAAAAATTTTGAGAAATAACCACCTTTATGGCCAAAAAACCCCCGAAAATCAGTTATTATTATTATTATTATTATCTAAACGAGAATTTTTAGAAAGATGCGGGTTTCTGCATATGGTATTGCACATTAAAGGCTACAAATAAGCCAAATTTTATCAAAATCGTTAGAGCGGTTTTTTTATAAAAAAATAATAACTGTTTTTTGGGGTTTTTTTGCGAAAAAGGAGGTTGTTTTCTAAAAAGTTTCAAAACCGTTTTTCGTGCATCTATACAGGCCTACTTAACATGTCCGGTGCAAATTTGTTTGATATCGATCTAATAGTTTTCGCTCTAGCTTTGTATACATACAGACATACATACATACAGACATACATACAGACATTCAGACATACAGACAGACATTTTGTAAAAACCTATTTTTTGGACTGAGGGGGTCCCAAAACGGATATTTCCACAAAAATCTCAACATCGATTTTTTTGCGATCACTATACTTTCTCTATACTATAGTATAGTGAGAAAGTAAAAATAGAGGTCCACTCGCTATCAGGTTAAAACAGAAACTGAACCGCCCGTGTGTAAAAGCGTTGATTAAAGTACTCTATACAAAATTTCTCCACAAGGAAAATTACAGAAACCTGGAAATCAAACTGTTTCTAGTTTTAAAAGTTGGCGATAATCTTTGCATTAATTTGATCTTAGAAGTAGTTTTACTTTCACTACACAACAATGTTCTCTACATAATAAGTTTTGACATCTAATAATTAAACCTCATTTAAGTGATTTTTTATTATAGAAATATTTAGAGCTACTAGAACCACGTGGCTTTAAGCAGTGTTATTTTTTATTAAATAAGTTCACAGATCACGCATAACTTATATTGGAGTTCATGACAATGTTTTACCAAACTTTCTCTAACTTATTACTATAATTTTGTAAACAATATATTCATAAAATAGTTATTACCTATTTAAATGCATTATTTTGAATGCATGTTAATACATTTTGTATTATCAAATATTTCATTTTCAAACTCATACACAGAGGATTGTTGTACAAGTTCAAATTGATTGTTATAAATAGACAGTATTAAAATACAATTTTAGGTTGTCCGATTATATACTTTTTTTAAAATTAATAATAACTTGCACTTCAACAACACACGACATGGCCGGAAGATAAAACCTTTGACAGTGATAATTAGAAATCATATTCACCTGATTTACCTGTTTAAAAAAATATCGACTCAAAGATTAGCTGGTTTAACTTAATGCAAGCTTAAATAAACTTAGTATATCTTTTATTATTAATGGAGAAATAACATTTTCGTTAAAGCTATTATTTTTATTTTAAATCATGAATATTTGTATGCTAATACGTAAAATATTGATGGATAAATAAATAATTCTAAACTCATCCATCTAGCAGCTTCACAAAAGTTCATGGGATGTATCTAAAAACCTTTTATGGTTATCACGAGCGCCAATAAACTGGAACCACTTAGAAACGAGCCCGCCGTAGTGGCGTAAATGATAAGATTTATTTGTATTAAAATCCATTTTATATGGAAAGGTCTTGTTATGTAATATACTCTATTAAATTTTATAGAAATGCAATGTGATTGAATTGGAATTCATTTGTTCAATTTTATTAAATTCATTTCAGGAGGATAGTTAATATATTGTAACAATAACTGTAAACCCTGAGCTATGTATGTGGTATATAAATGTGATACCGGTATTGCATTTTGATCATTTCGTCTATTAATCTTGGTATTGGTTTTTATTCATTAATGATATTTATCAAAGAATTAATAATAAAATTTGGGAGTGCTATTCAGATATAAATATATATATAAATAATATTAGTGTAAAGTCACATAATATAGGAATAAAAATGTTGCTCAAATGTATTTCTGAAAATCACATGTTTAGCAATAAAATTAATCGAAATATTCTTAACATTATTCATAGTATTTTTATATGCTTAAAACCCATATATAGTTATTCTAATCTATTTATTAACAACTTTTGTTCTGCTAATTTATAAGTCTATACATCTACCAGCCTTACACGGGCGATATGCAACTTCAAATAAAAAAACAATGGTCTTGATGAAGTGAATAACATTAACTATAACTTTTAGTATAAGTACAGTTTGTTTCCTAATTCACTGTTCTGAAAGCCTGACCAATTTAAAAGTTTTCTGATTTATTTAGTAACTTGTTTATTTAGTGTTTCTTTAATTGTTATTACCAATAAAATAGTAACCGAATGTAAAGTAACTTGTTTATTTAGTGTTTCTTTAATTGTTATTACCAATAAAATAGTAATGGAATGTAAAGTTTGCTATTGCAAAACAATTATATAGCCTAATTTTATTCTGCTATTCTGTTTGTTGAAGTCAATTTTAGTTTGTGTATTTTGGTATATAATTTTTTGAAACTTTATATTGTTTCTTTTGTTGTTTTTATTCTATTAAAATTGATTATGACACTAAACGACAACAAAATATAAGTGTTACATGGGAGTGTTGTAGGTTTACACAGAGCTGGAATACAAACAAAAATTCTCAAATTCCATTAAATAAATCACCTTATTGCTATTAAAGATATTTATTTATTCATCAAACATACAAATATATCAACTTATTTCCATTAAAAGCTGATTTCATACTTTGAAAAAAATCTTATTACTAATTTTCAGGTTAGGTTCGTGTTTAGTTTAATAGTATGCCTAAGACATGTTGTTTTTCTAATCTTTATGACAACTGCTATTACATAATAAACTTCATAATTCCATTTAATATTAGTTACCAATTCATCTTTGAGGTTATGAGTACTCCTGCACTTTTATTAAAAATATATAAATAAATGTTTATTTACATTCTTATGAGTCCGTCACGTGACTTCCTTTATTCCCTTTTAATAGCGCGTTTCGGACATTTACTCCATCATCAGAAATGTTATCACTCTTATTAGCTAGTCAAACATTTAATAAAAGACACAAACACAAAGAACATAAATACGTATATTAAGCGTGGGCTGCATCCCGTAAGGAAATCCTAAGTTTGTGTATTTCATACTCTTCAGCATTTCGAACCAATAATAACATTCAAAAACTCAGGGATTCGAAATGTAAAACTGGAGTTTATAAGTTAATCTGTAATGGATGTGATTCATTCTATATAGGCCAAACGGGAAGAGCGTTTCACCAAAGATTCAAGGAACATTTGGCGAAAAAGAACACAGAGGAAAATAAATCTAACTATGTACGCCACCTGATATACAAAGACCATAGCTAAACAAATTTTGATACCAACTTGATACCATTACGTGTAGACCTGAGCTTTGCTGGTTCTTTTAACCGTTATTAGCCTATAACTGATGTTATAAAATATACGAAATAATTTGATTTGAACATTTAACATTATTTACTATCTTAGCTTTGCGGTTATTATTAATCCTACACCTTTATTATAAAGAAAACATTATATGATTATGTGTATAGAAGGTTTCAACAGGGTTATCGTGCGGAGCAGGCAGTGGTTTCCCTTAGTTAAATATAAAGTATTCTGCAACTTATCGTACTTTTTTCATTCATATCATATTCGTTGTAAACTTAAACTTTATCATTTAAAAACTAAATATATTGTATAAGTCTAAAAAGCATAGCTTTGTGCATGATACTTAAACCATTTTATATATTTGCGTCTTTAGTTATTTTGAGATATTGCTTAAACTATGGTTTGCAATTAAAGTATAAATCAAAACACAATTGAATTGTATGCATTAGACCCTATGTTTTTATGAAATTTAGTTTTATTAAACACAGTTTTATTATAACCGACATCAGTTTGATTATAATAATATGTTATACTATGGACTAATCTCCTACTGTATTATATGACAGTTTGATGTATTAAACCATTGTATTTCAGTAGTAAACGTGCATGCTGCATAGACAGTATTATCCTCAAAACAATGTCTTCGCCACCATATTAGATGTGAAATTATTGGTCCGTCAAATCCAGCTGTCTTAGATAAAGGCAAACAGTTTGTAGGCAAAACGCAGTATTCATGTTACTAATGAAAGAGTAGCAAACTGCAATTATAATCAATGATGTTTGTAAACAGATTTTTTTTTTGCTAAGTAAGGCCCTGTTTCACTCGTATGAGGTTCCATTCGGTTCGTTTTCGGTTCTTTTTCGGTCTCAGCCGATAAGTGTAAAACGGTGTTCGGTTTCTATTCCAATAGAAACCGTACAACACCGAATACTCCCTCGAACCGAATAGGTTTCATCAGGTTTCTGTAATGTGCGAGCACATGTTCAGGGAACAGAAAGATTTTAAATCTGAACTTCTTTTTATATCAACTTTTGAGTCACTTAGAATGCACAGCTTCTTTTTATAACTCCTTCAAAGTCACTAAATATTAGAATAGATGCATTATAGGTACACCCCAGGTACAAACGAGCCAAAGATTAGCGAGAGCCTTTAGAGAGTTTTCAAACTGCGAGCGAAGCGAAGCAGCCATCTGAGGCCGTAGGCCAAGGCGGGGTTGGGACGCAAAGCCCCTACTTAAATATAAAGCCGTCATGACAGTTAATAATCTACCTAAAGGATAACTACAATTAATGAAGTGAGTAATAAAGCGAAGCAATTTAAAAACATTGTTGAAACAATTAAATCAAACTTTTGCGATATTATTTACAATATTAACTTTTATAAACAAATTGTAGTATTACTTAGTACATTTTTCCCGTGCTAGTATTATTAATAAAATTAACGTAAAAATGCTTTACGATTCCTAATGTCGAACCAAATGGATAAGGGCGAGCATCATTTTATCACGGATGGCATTCCATTAGCTAAGTGAAGTAAAAAGACATTATCATTAGTTTTAAATGTAAATTTAATGTTATCATTAATGTTAAAGAATAATTTTTAACTAATGCTGAAAGAAACTCACTATAGCTATTGTACTAGGTAAAAAAGCCTCCAGAGGTCGGTTGTTTCAAATTTGTTTGTAAAACGTTATTGCTACATACAAGCAAGTTTAACTGATGTTTAAATAATTACATTTATTTTAATTACTTATTTTGGAGCCTTTGTTTTATACAATAATTTTATTTGAGCATCGTTTAACCAGAACTTCATTATCATAAAATATCTGTTTTGGCTAACAATCGTTTAAGTTTACTTACATCATTAATACTTAATTACTGATATTTAATATTTATTTAGCGACTGCGTGTACTTTCTATTTGTAACATTTAATATAAACCAGATTTAATATTTTATTGAATTAATAGTGCCTACATGATCTTCTAATCCTAAGTTATTTATTTATCATATGCTCACACATTTTTGATGAGAATTATTATCTTGTAATATTGTCACTTTAATTTAAAGTTGCTGTAAGAGTAATTGATCCATTACCCTGTTAACGGTATACTAACCATAATCCACGCATTGTGATGAGTTAGTTACTGCGCGCACTTCATCACTTGAAATACAATCAATTAAACGTTGGAGGGATCATTCTTTGATTATTTGGGTAAGAATTAATTATAAAAGTTCTTTATAACGTAACTGCATCTGTAAGTAGACTTAATGCTTTCATTTTAAAATAATTTTCCAATAGGTGTAATATTATATTATGTACGTATATATTATTACAATTTATGATTACTTTTCAAAAAAGATTTTTAAATAGCAGTGTTTATTTACTTTTTTAAGGTCAAAATAGATGTAGCTTTTATTATCATACAGTACATAGAAAATTCAATTTAAACTGTTGTTTTCGTTATGACTAAAATAACACCTATCCTCCACTCACATTTGAATATCAAAACCCCAGAGATAAATCTTGGAAACAACATTCTATATTACATTCATAAGCAAATGTCATCGTAAATAATATCCCAGTGCTGGAGTGCATTATTACTGAATAGCTTTACATCTTGTCGTGCTCAGCGCCTGTAAAAGATGTATTCATCAGTTATCTAATTTATATTTATTTACCTATATAAGCGCTATTTACTATAAAATATGTATAAGTTAAATAAATATTAAAATGATATATCAAGTAGATATTTATGGTTACAGTTATTTCCTTAGAATTTCTGTCTGAAGTAGTAATACAAGTAATGAGAATAAATTTCTTCAACATTATGATACTATCTGAGGCCAACGAGGACCAATTTTTACGTCAAAAATAAATATTTTGGTAAAACGAAATATGTATTTATTATTATTTTAAGATGAAAATATGTCCTATAAAAAATTATAAATATTTGGCTGTTATATTAGTTACATACATCAAACAAAAATAAGATCTGTCAAAAGTAATAAAATAAATAATTTAATTGGTATGATCAACGAATATTAGAATACACACAATACAATATAAAAGAATAAATTATTACATGTTTACAGTTTTTATAAATATCCTTTGTAGGCTATTTATTAATACATTGGCAGCATAAATATCGTGAGAATTTTAGTTTTTTATCCACATTGATCGACATCATAAGTGCATCAAAAATTTAGGTAATAAAGTATTCTACTGATAACACAATACATCTGATTTAATAGGTTCGATATAAAGGTATAAAATATAAATGTTTCACTTTTATATTGTGTTAAGATGTAAATTTCCATGTTTAAAAAATCTTGATTTTACTTACACACACTTTTTGCGCCAATACATTATTTCCAGACGTAATCATAAGAGCCAATTACACAAATAACCATAAATCACATAATTTTATCAAAATATAATAATAAATATTTAGTTTAGTTTCTTGAAGCAATTAAACTATATCTACAATAAAATACAAATTATTAAACATATAAATTCAATCTTTTAATTGGCCATTATTCTATTAATAAACAGTATTATGAAATTAATAAACTAATTAAACTTTCTGTAAAACATTGATGAAAATAAGCTGCTTATAAGTTAACTAAAAAGTATAGTTATAAATATAGCTTATAAGTATAGTTATTCTAAAAACAATGAGAAAGGTTTCGGTGAACATGACTGTGTTCAAAAGAGAATTAGAAATTTTGTATTTAATGACAACTTAAATCATTATTTTACTACTAAAAGTACAGACTTGATTAGGTAATGAATTCAACCTTGTGCCTCTCTCATATTCTATGCTATGTGTATTTTGCTTTACCAACGGATGGATTTTAATTTCCTAACTATTTCAATAATTAATTATTGTACAAGATCAAGATGCTTATTTTACCACATGTGTGTTGATAGAACCTAACTTTTAAACTATTATAACTTAGACCCAAGTGTTTTCGTCTACCTGCTCCCACGTTCATTCAACTCATATTGTTGCACACATATTTTAAAAACTAACCACAATATTTGGATATTTTTATTTAAAAAGCTTTTGTAAATTAAGGGGAAACCCATTAAACCCAGAGTAAAGTATTTCTTTTGCATACTTTTCTTTTTAAGTATGGACTGCTAAAAGTATATGTGCTATTAATTTTAGGAAAACATAAAACAAAAAGTTTTGGAAGATTTTGAAACGAGAAAGTAAAATGTTTTATTAAAATTTTCAATAGAAAAATTCACACAAAATAACTTCCAACTAGTCAAAATAATATTTTTGTTAATATTAATTAATTGTTTGAAAATTTGCCATTGTATTTTTATAAAAAAACAGTATCCAAAATGACGTTTTGAAAGTACCGATTAACTTCCCCTCTATCAAAACCAAAAATGGTAGGATTATATGTAGGTCTAGAAGTCAAGGAAACTAATACACATAAATAATATTAGAAAAATAACCTTACAAAACAAAAATT
Source organism: Philaenus spumarius (assembly GCA_018207615.1). NCBI lineage: Eukaryota > Metazoa > Arthropoda > Insecta > Hemiptera > Aphrophoridae > Philaenus > Philaenus spumarius. Next base: position 10,283 of record JAGFPH010010020.1, read on the forward strand.
ATAAAAATAGTACTTGCACACATAAAACGCAAGTAACTGTTAAATGAAGAATGTGAATTGTTCCAAATACATTCATGACACAAAAGTCCAAATTACTAATATCAAAAAAATCTCACAATCCAGAAGGACAATAAATGTAAACAATGAACAAAAAAATAGCATTCTACTTAAACAAATACAAACTATAAGAAATAGTTCATTATGCATCACTAAATAAAAACTTTCCTTTTATTAGACTAAAAATCCAGAGGCGTGCTGTAAAACATTTGTAAGGATAAACAGATCTGCTGAAAGGTATTATGTCTTATTTTTTTATAACATAGAAAGTTCTTTTTTTTAACGTCCTGCTGTTTTGCACTTAAGGCTAATGAAGACGGGGCCTGTTAAAGTAAGGTTAATGTAAATAATTTGTTATACCTTAAGAAAAGTAATTTCAAAAAATTCTGTTTTTATTTAATTTAATCTTGGAATATACTTTACGTTTGTTTGTTTTAAATATAAAAACGAGGCTTAAACAAATGCGTAAGCTTACTTTATTTTTAAAAGCATCATCAGTTTCTTAAATATGAGTAATATTTCCGTTGATTACCTCAACTAATTTCCTTGGGGAACAATACTGTAATAACAAAACGACGTTTTCCTAAACTTCATAAATTAAAATGTATATTCCTGAAATAATAATTGTTTAGTTCGTTGCGGAAAACCTCTATTAATATTTTTGACATTTTAGGCTTTCACTTTGTGGAAGTTAATTATGATTATCAGGTAGGCTGTGTGCGTGTGTATCTGCACGTGTGGGAGCGAGAGTGGCTTTTATGGTTCAGAGCACATGGCTGTTTGGACAAACTATAGTGTAGTTCACTTGTCAATGATCTGTAGAGTTTTAAACCGGTCGTGATGTAATAAATAGTGTGTGGATTATAACAGTGTTTGTTTTTACTTAACAACCTTATTTATTACATCACGACCGGTTTCAAACTCTACAGATCATTGACAAGTGAACTACTATAGTTTGTCCAAACAACCATGCGCTCTGAACCATAAAAGCGACCCTCGCTCCCACACGCGCAGATACACTCACACAGCCTACCTGCTTAATGGTTCTCCTATGAATCACCAACTAGCAACTAGCAGTTGAAATTACTACTAGAATTACTGTAGTTATGTATGTTACTGTGATTGTGCTAATTCAAATAAAATGTCAATCATGATTTTTAAGTACTCAAATTTTGTTTTTGTAACCTACTAACCGTAAACCGGTTGGAGTTGTCACAATTGTACCATGTTTGGGCTCATTTTGCGGGGAATAATATTTATAGTTCGGTAATTAAAGTAAAAATGAAGAAAAATTAGAATGAACAGTTAGAAAAATGTGATTTTGTAGCACAAGGGCTAGTTTACATTTAAATCTATATTACTAAGCTAATAATGCAAACTAAAAATGAAAGTGAGGGAGGAGAGCAATTAGATAATAAATTGCAAAGGTTAGCCCCAGGGCAGGGCAAGAGATGGTAAACAAAGAGAGTGGTATGATTGATATGAACAGTTAGGATGGGCAAACTAAAGGATGGAACACGCAGTGGTATTACACACATGATGCAACCGAAAACAAAATATTTCATGACAAGAAACATAGCCAAGTAGGTAATAAAAGTGTTAAATTACAACCAAAACTAAATAAAGTGAATATAAACTAGTAGGCTATACACGTGTAAATGTACGGCCAAATACAGAATAGTACAAAACAAGAATACAAATATATACACATGTGGACACTGAACAGAATACATTGGACAATTAACTGCAGGAGGGTATATTCCCATTAACCTCTCCAATTATAGAATGCCCACTGTAACTTTGTATACCCTCCAGTAATTAATTAGGTAAACATCTAATACTCACAGTCTGGCTTAATATTTAAAAATGTAATATGAAAGTGTGCGAACTACTCAACAATAAGTATAATTTGTTAAATTAAATTAAAATACATTGTTTTCGGACCAGCTTATTAATATAAAAATAATGATTATAATATCAAATATTGTAATTTATTGTCATACATTTGTAATTTTTACAAAATTATAATTATTATAGAATTAGTTATTAAAAAATGTTCGTATTAAAAAACCTTCAAATAGAAATGGTTGCTGAAACGCTTAAAAGTAGTTCTTCAAACCTATAATTTTTAAAAAAATATATGAAATTTATTGGTAACATTTTGTTCCAAATAATAAATAAAACATTTATCCTTAAATAACATGTTGCAACAACAATTGCTTTAAAGTTCAGTGTACATAAGCAAGATGTTGACCATTTACAAAAATAACATATTTTATGACATTGTTCGTTCTTATCCTTAGTTTTTTCTAATTAACTTTTTTGGTGTATTTATGATACTTACAAAATTATTTTTATACAATAATACATAATACCATTTCAGATTCTGAAATAACACCAAATTATACAAACAACAATAACATCAGTACATTTACACACGAGTTAGTTAATTGAAGATGTTTTACTAAACTAATTTATTAAGTTAAATTGAAAATGGATTTTCTTAGCTTCAGGCTATACATAACAAAAAGGTAGATATTTTTCATGCCCCTGTACTGAAATTGTCTCCATATTATATAAATTATGCACACAAGTAATTGTTTAGATATTTACATCTAAAAAGATTTTACCCTTCACATTCCAACAAAAGGTGAGTTATAGTGTCATTTCCTGTTACACAGATTGGGCAGATTTCACTGGGGACTTTTTGTTGTCTTTTGTCTTTGTTGTAGGCTATAGTTGTCTTTTTGTAATATTAATCTAATATATTTCTTGCCAGCAAGACGTAATTGAGCAATAATTCTGAGTATGTATAAAGGACAATTCTCTTCAAAGCTCGGTTCACAGGGGGTTAAAGCCACTTATATGACCGTAGTAATCACTGAATCTTGAATTTAAAACGGAATCAATGTCTGAGCATATTAAATTTGTTCTTGAATTGTTCAACTAAATCTTTCCTTGACTTAATTACATCAAAATGGTTTAAATAGCATGTTACGATTACAACTATTAAAAAACACTCAGATATATATTTATAAACTGCCATACATCAGGAAAGTCTATACAAAATGAACACTTTAAGTTCCAGAAGTAGTTTATAGAAGTTATGGAACTAGTTGTATCGTGAAACATCATTTCATGACCTGTATAACTTCTCCCAGCTAATATATAGTTCAAATTACTTTGGATCGTACTGTAAACTACGTAATAACTCTCTGAGCACGTAAGTTCGTGAAATACTGCGATCAATAAGTTATTTTAATGAAATCTTAGCTAAAATACTAAATATTCAACATTTAACTCCAAATCGCTTTATCTAATGTGTAGTAATAATGTTTAAAGATAGACATTAACATTGTTCAAGCTTGTTTGAGTAAATAAGCATATTAGTTGAGATCTGTATTCAATCAGTACGTCTTCTCACAACTCAAGCTCAATATTTATTTATATATTTTGTTGACTGTATGTGTCTTATGGCACAATGAGTAAACGGTATTGGAGAAAAACTGCAGTAAAGAAAGTTAGTACCGAGATGCATTTTTATATAAAAATAAAATTCCTTGTCCCAAATAATTCAGAAAGTATAATTGTCAGGGTTAGAACGTAAACAAAGTTATATAATTTGACTCCAAGAAGCAGTTAACTAGACCGAAAATAAAACGTGATTGAGATTGGTAGAGAGAAAAATTAAAGAAGACGGCACTAACTAGAAGGAAATAAAGCAGATGGCCAAAATAAAGTGAGGAGGAAGTTGTTTGTTGTTGTTCCCCATGGAATTAAAGGTTATAAACTACATCACGCTAGAGACCTTGTTTATTTATATTTTGTAAACATGTTTAACTATTGCAGATATTTCAATAAGTTAAAATGACTGTTATAGTTATACAACGTTAGTAAATTTAACCGGAGAAATTTAAAGTGTTTGTTTTTATTGCTAAATGATGTTTTTGTTTTTTAACGACACCTATTCAATAACAGCTGCTACGATTGGTAAAAGAACTAGACGTGTATGATTGTTATGCGAATAAATAAAATCATTTGTGTGCACAGATAAATATAACAACATTGAAAGAAACTATAGCTAAACTTTGTTTACAAGACATCGACAAATTTGCGAATCTTTATGAAGGGAGAGTTACATTTTTTTACAGTTTGAATAAACATACCCGAATAAATTATTAAAACCATCTGTAGTACAATAAAATTATATTTAAACTGGAGAATAAAAAAAACAAAGGTCTGATTGTTTCTAAGTTGTTCAATACACTTTGCTCTAAATGTGGTAAAAAGTCTCCACCAAAATAACTTCGGGTTTAGGGGTGGAAGGTGTAAAAACTGTGTGTTTTCTAGGTTTTTTAAATGGTTCTGTAAGTTTTGTTGCTGCGATTATTAGTTTTGGAAGTAAGGTATTTCTGCAGTTAAGGTTGAAAAAATTGACAATTTCACGACCATTTACCGTGTAATTAACATTAATGGGTATATTTTGATAATTCAGTTCAGCTGACATGTGGTTGAGAGTTTGATGGACTCTTTGCTATAAATGTGGTAAAAAGTCTACTCTCGGGTTTAGGGGTGGAAGGTGTAAAGTGTATTCTAGTTTTTTTTTAAATTGTAGACGTTTTGATTAGTGGTCTCCTTAAATAAGGGTCACAATCAAAGTGTTGCTAAAAAGAAAACTTTGCTCAAGGTAATTTAATTTATGTTGCTGTTTTATATGGAAAAGCACTTTGATCATCTGAGAATCCACTTTTTAGTATTCAAACTACTCAAACATAATATAGTATTGTCTTCAGTCGGTGACATCATACTTCGAAGCGTAACCATAAAGCTACATAGGCCTAACACTAACAGTTTTACTCTGTCATATATGATTGTCATGAGCATTCATAACTTTTTATAACTTATTCTTCTATTCACCTGAATAACATTAGTTTTTTTCAGTATAATATAATATGTACAAGTTTTGTTCTATCAATATATTTAATCCATTAGTTGACAAGATTATTGTAACCTTATCCCTATACACAGAATAAACCCTTGTATATTATCAACAAAAAAAAACTTTAAATGGCGTAACTTTGTAAATAAAGCTAATTAGTTATTTTTGAAGCCTTACATAAGATATTACTTGTAAGTAATGGTCTGTGTTATTGGAACGAAGTTCCTTAATGCGGGTTGCGGTAGGAGTTAAGAAAGTGTGTTAAGAAAATGTAATGCGTAACGAAAAAAGTGTTATTAATTGGTTGCTATGGCAATGTCAAATATAAAATACGAGTAACGAAAAAAGCGTTATAAAATTTGTTGCTATGGCAATGATAGTAAATACATTCAAGAAACATGTGTTTTGGTTCATAAATTTAAATTAAGAGACGATCGTTTCCGTCCGGAGTAGTTGAGATATTATCGCAAGCGCTGAAATTTTAGGTTAGGCCTAGAAAGTAATTTTAAGTCTAGGCCTAACCTAAAATTATTGTTTGTATGTTGCCATTAAGACAGGTAAAATAAATTAAACACACACACACAATAATTTTAGCTTAGGCCTAGACTGATAAACCAACATTTTATGTATATAGAATGTATTTACAATGAATGGACATTTAACTGTGTTTACCATCTTAGCTTTGATGTTATAATTAACTTTACACCTTTATTATAATAACATTAAACGTATAGAAACAGCAAATATTTGTATAAAAACCAAACTAATAATAAACGGCAATTGAAAGATTAAAGGTACTGTATGTGTGTATGTTGCCGTCAAGGCTGGTAAAAGAATAGAAGAAAAGGCGTTATAAACTTCATTCCACACATTTACTTTTTCTTTATTATTACTTATAGATTAAACTATATTCCATCGATTGTTATAAGTTATAGTACAGCGTAGGATGAAAGTAGTTTTTTTGTCTCTAAGTTCTCTGAATTTTATGGTTACCCAGTTTTAAAAGTTAATCTAGTGAAATGGTGAAAAGTTATCCTGTAACCCAACCTACGGCAAATTGAAAAGTAATCGAAGCAGAAGAGAAGCAGCAGATGATGTTACATGATGGTAGTTGTAATTCAATCAAATCTGTATCGTAAGATTACCATATTTCCTAAATAGCCACAAAAATAAAATATTACCATATTTTTTGTTGGACCTTATTACGCTAGATGAGTATTGCATGTTCTCTGTCACTTAGAATATTCGTAAGTAAAGACTCGTGTAGAAATTATCATGTACCTAAAAAAAAATAATGTTGAACTTGTAATTACTGTAAACTTAAATAAGTTTTTATCCTTAATATTTGTTTGAATAATTCTTATTTGGAAAATATTTCGTGACAGTATTTTTACTATCTATACATATAAATAAAATTGAAGTTTCTATCCGTGATTTCAAAATATACGCTTTTTTCTAAGACCACATGCTTATTCACAAATTATAAACCCCTAAACACACGTTTATACATTTTTTGTCTGTCTGTCTATCTGTTTATTTCGCCGGACACATCTTCGGAATGGCTGAACTGATTTTAACGAAACTTTATTTACATGGAAGGGACTTTTCAGGCAATATTTTAGGTTACATTTGATTCTGAAAATATTTAAAATTCCTGTTAAAAAATTTTAAAAAACTATGGACAAAATTAGGGATTTCGTGAACAATTGTTGGGGATATTGCTGTCTATTTTGATCCATGTCTTACAATATGTACAGGTCACAGCTACACCCCCCCCCCCCTACCCAACTTAGATAGAAGTGTCTCTGTCCAAATCAATCATTTCCATAAAAACTCCTATAAAAAAATGGGTGTGCATATGACCACACAATAGAAGTGAAAACTTCTATGCAAATTTTACAGCGTGTAAAATTAATATTCATTAACTACTGGATTTTATTAACATTTTATTTCCTGGTTAATAAATAGATAAAATAATTACAATTATTTTCAAATTTTTAGTTCGGTTTGCTTTTAAAGTGTAATTTTTAGTTTTTAAACTATTATTTATTTTCTTATTTTTTAGTCTGGGGACCATGATCAGTGCTCACTTACTACGCCCAACAAAATTCATGAGCTCCCAAAGTTTTTGTATATCGTCGTGAACCACCCTGTATATAAACTTTTTAATGACACCCGAAAACGTGTTCTGGGGACCATGATCAGTGCATACTTACTACACCCAAAACATGTTCTTCATATATACTATACACAAGTATATATATATATATATATATATATATATATATGTATTAGAGGGTATACATAACCAACACACCGGTCTAAGCAAAAATGTTGCGTTACGTGACGTGACGCAAAACTGCGATTTACCTCCCTAAAAAAAAATACCCAACGTCGCTATAGAAGTTTTCACTTCAAAAATTAAAAATGATGACAAAAATTAGGGATTTTGAGGTTTGCATTTTCATCAAGCGAGCAGGGTCAGGGCCCCTAGTTTGAACCAAATGAATTACATTACTAAACCAAGTTATAAGAAGTTTTAAATATTATTTAAGTATAAATGGTTTAACTTGGTATATACATAGTATTGATTTTACATTCTCATAATAATAGCCATAGTCAACGAGTTTTAATAGGCATTTAAATGTTTAATAAAATAATAACAAATAAAGAATAAAGATCGTGTTGCTACCATAAAATTTAATTGAGGAATAGTCTCCGGAACATTGAATTTAATGTCAAGTTAAAAAATACATTTTAATTTACGTCAAGTGGATTGCGAAACAAATCGTTTGACGGTAAAATAAAAAGGTATGTATTAATTTAATATATTAAAGTTTACTTATAAAACTAAGGAAAAAAACAATTAAAGAAATATTTCAAACTAATTTCAAGAATTTTTAAAGTATAATAATCAACTATTTTAAACATAAAACCGCGATAACTTAAAATTCCTAAACAAAACTACAATGAAATAGATTAAATTTGTGTAAACAATATAGCACTAATAACAATTTTGTTTAACAACCACCATTGCATCAGAGGTTAATTTTTTCAATACAGAAATAAATTTCAATATTCGTAAACCAAAAATTAAAAAAAAAGTTTCTTACATTTTTTCCGTCAAGTAACCTCTTTTTTAATTTGTGACGCGTTTTGGGACTTTTATCCCAACTTCAGACACAATATATGAATTGCAGCGGAAAATGTCCGTGCAATTCCCGAAATTTTGCATTTTTCAAATAATTTTTTGAATAATTCAATCTTTCTAGACTACTAC
>JAGFPH010010020.1:23291-33684 GCA_018207615.1 Philaenus spumarius
CTATCCTCCACTCACATTTGAATATCAAAACCCCAGAGATAAATCTTAGAAACAACATTCTATATTACATTCATAAGCAAATGTCATCGTAAATAATATCCCAGTGCTGGAGTGCATTATTACTGAATAGCTTTACATCTTGTCGTGCTCAGCGCCTGTAAAAGATGTATTCACAGTAAACTAATTTATATTTATTTACCTATATAAGTGCTATTTACTACAAAATATGTATAAGTTAAATAAATATTAAAATGATATATCAAGTAGATATTTATGGTTACAGTTATTTCCTTAGAATTTCTGCCTGAAGTAGCAATACAAGTAATGAGAACATATTTCTTCAACATTATGATACTATCTGAGGCAAACGAGGATCAATTTTTACCACAAAATTAATATTTTGGTAAAAATAAATATGTATTTATTATTATTTAAAGATGAAAATATATCCTATACAAAATTAATAAATATTTGGCTGTTATATTAGTTACATACATCAAACAAAAATAAGATCTGTCAAAAGTAATAAAATAAATAATTTAATTGGTATGATCAATGAATATTAGAATACACACAATATAATATAAAAGAATAAATTATTAGATGTTTACAGTTGTTTAATAAATATCCTTTGTAGGCTATTTATTAATACATTGGCAGCATAAATATTGTGAGAATTTTAGTTTTTTATCCACATTGATCGACATCATAAGTACACTAAAAATTTAGGTAGTAAAGTATTCTAATGATAACAGAATACACCTTCTTTAATAGATCCGATATAAAGGTTTAAAATATAAATGTTTCACTTTTATATTGTGTTAAGACGTAAATTTTCATGTTTAAAAAATCTTGATTTTACTTACACACACTTTTTGCGCCAATACATTATTCCCAGACGTAATCATGAGAGCCAATTACACAATTAACCGGGAATCACATAATTTTATCAAAATATAATAATGAATATTTAGTTTAGTTTCTTGAAGTAATTAAACTATATCTACATTAAAATACAAATTATTAAACATATAAATTCAATCTTTTAATTGGCAATTATTCTGTTAATAAACAGTATTATGAAATTAATAAACTCATTAAACTTTCTGTAAAACATTGATGAAAATAAGCTGCTTATAAGTTAACTAAAAAGTATAGTTATAAGTATAGCTTATAAGTATAGTTATTCTAAAAACAATGAGAAAGGTTTCGGTGAACATGACTGTGTTCAAAAGAGAATTAGAAATTTTGTATTTAATGACAACTTAAATCATTATTTTACTACTAAAAGTACAGACTTGAACATTTGTAAGGCTAAACAGATCTGCTGATACCCTAAGAAAGATATTATGTCTTATTTTTTTATAACATAGAAAATATATTTTTTTTTTAACGTCCTGCTGTTTTGCACTTAAGGCTAATGAAGACGGGACCTGTTAAAGTAAGGTTAATGTAAATAATTTGTTATACCTTAAGAAAAGTAATTTCAAGAAATTCTGTTTTTATTTAATTTAATCTTGGAATATGCTTTACGTTTGTTTGTTTTAAATATAAATACGAGGCTTAAACAAATGCGTAAGCTTACTTTATTTTTAAAAGCATCATCAGTTTCTTAAATATGAGTAATATTTCCGTTGATTACCTCAACTAATTTCCTTGGAGAACAATACTGTAATAACAAAACGACGTTTTCCTAAACTTCATAAATTAAAATGTATATTCCTGAAATAATAATTGTTTAGTTCGTTGCGGAAAACCTCTATTAATATTTTTGACATTTTAGGCTTTCACTTTGTGGAAGTTAATTATGATTAGGAGGTAGGCTGTGTGTGTGTGTATCTGCACGTGTGTGAGCGAGAGTGGCTTTTATGGTTCAGAGCACATGGCTGTTTGGACAAACTATAGTAGTTCATTTGTCTATGATCTGTAGAGTTTTAAACCGGTCGTGATAAATAGTGTGTGGATTATAACAGTGTTTGTTTTTACTTAACAACCTTATTTATTAAATCACGACCGGTTTCAAACTCTACAGATCATTGACAAGTGAAGTACTATAGTTTGTCCAAACAGCCATGCGCTCTGAACCATAAAAGCGACCCTCGCTCCCACACGCGCAGATACACTCACACAGCCTACCTGCTTAATGGTTCTCATATGAATCACCAACTAGCAACTAGTAGTTGAAATTACTACTAGAATTACTGTAGTTATGTATGTTACTGTGATTGTGCTAATTCAAATAAAATGTCAATAATGATTTTTAAGTACTCAAATTTATGTTTTTGTAACCTACTGACCGTAAACCGGTTGGAGTTGTCACAATTGTACCATGTTTGGGCTCATTATGCGGGGAATGATATTTAGAGTTCAGTAATTAGAGTAAAAATGAAGAAAAATTAGAATGAACAGTTAAAAAAATGTGATTTTGTAGCACAAGGGCTAGTTTACATTTAAATCTATATTACTAAGCTAATAATACAAACTAAAAATGAAAGTGAGGGAGGAGAGCAATTAGATGGTAAAGGGAAAAGGTTAGCCCCAGGGCAGGGCAAGAGATGGTAAACAAAGAGAGTGGTATGATGGATATGAACAGTTAGGATGGGCAAACTAAAGGATGGAACACGCAATGGTATTACACACATGATGCAACCGAAAACAAAATATGTCATATCAAGAAACATAGCCAAGTAGGTTATAAAATTATTAAATTACAACTAAAACTGAATAAAGTGAATATAAACTAGTAGGCTATACACGCGTAAATTGTACGGCCAAATACAGAATAGTACAAAATAAAAATACAATTATATACACATGTGGACACTGAACAGAATATATTAGACAATTAATTGCAGGAGGGTATATTCCCATTAACCTCTCCAGTTAATTATATAATGCTTACTGTAACTTTGTATACCCTCCAGTAATTAATTAAGTAAACATCTAATACGCACAGTCCGGTTTATATTTAAAACTGTAATATGAAATTACGCAAACTACTCAACAATAAGTACGGTACAATTTGTTTTTAAAAATTAAAAAACTTTGTTTCGGACCAGCATAGCTTATTAATTACATTTGTAATTTCTACAAAATTATAATTATTATAGAATTAGTTATTAAAAAATTGTCGTATTAAAAAACCTTCAAATAGAAATGGTTGCTGAAACGCTTAAAAATAGTTCTTCAAACCTATAATTTTAAAAAAATATAGGCTATGAAATTTATTGGTAACGTTTTGTTCTAAATAATAAATAAAACATTTATCCTTAAATAACATGTTGCAACAACAATACCAACTTTATTGCTTTAAAGTTCAGTGTACTTAAGCAAATGTTGAAAAAAATAACATATTTTATGACATTATTCGTTCTTATCCTTAGTTTTTTCTAATTAACTTTTTATAACACGAAACACCATTTCAGATAGTGAAATAACACCAAATTATACAAACAACAATAATATCAGTACATTTACACACGAGTTAGTTAATTGGAAGATATTTTACTAAACTAATTTATTAAGTTAAATTGAAAAAGGATTTTCTAAGCTTCAGACTATACATAACAAAAAGGTAGATTTATTTTTCATGGCCTGTACTGAAATTGAAGTTTAAATTGTCTCCATGTTATATAAATGATGCTCACACGTAATTGTTTAGATATTAATATCTAAAAAGATTTATACCCCTCACATTCCAACAAAAGGTGAGTTATAGTGTCATTTCCTGTTACACAGATTGGGCAGATTTCACTGGGGTCTTTTTGTTGTCTTTTGTCTTTGTTGTAGGCTATAGTAGTCTTTTTGTAATATTAATCTATTATATTTCTTGCCAGCAAGACGTAATTGAGCAATAATTCTGAGTATGTATAAAGGACAATTCTCTTCAAAGCACGGTTCACAGGGGGTTAAAGCCACTTATATGACTGTAGTAATCACTGAATCTTGAATTTAAAAAGGAATGTAGCATATTAATTTGTTCTTGAATTTTTCAACCAAATCTTTCTTTGACTTGATTGCATCAAAATGGTTTAAATAACATGTTACGATTATAACTATTAAAAAAACACTCAGTTACATATTTATAAACTGCCATAAATCAGTAAAGTCTATACAAAATGAACACTTTAAGTTCCAGAAGTAGTTTATAGAAGTTATGGAACTAGTTGTATCGTGAACCATCATTTCATGACCTGTATAACTTCTCCCAACTAATATATAGTTGAAATCACTTTGGATCGTACTGTAATTTCGTGTCTGCCTACGTAATAACTCTCTGAGCACGTAAGTTAGTGAAATACTGCGATCAATAAGTTATTTTAATGAAATATTAGCTAAAATACTAAATATTCAACATTTAACTCCAAATCGCTTTATCGAATGTGTAGTAACAATGTTTAAAGATAGACATTGACATTGTTCAAACTTGTTTGAGTAAATAAGCATATTAGTTGATCTGTATTCACAACGTCTGTAGAGTTGTACGTCTTCTCACAACTCAAGCTCAATATTTATTTATATTTGTTGACTGTTTGTGTCTTGTGGCACATTGAGTAAACGATATTGGAGAAAAACTGCAGTAAAGAAAGTTAGTACCGAGATGCATTTTTATATAAAAATAAAATTCCTTGTCCCAAATAATTCAGAAAGTATAATAGTCAGGGTTAGAACGTAAACAAAGTTATATAATTTGACTCCAAGAAGCAGTTAACTAGACCGAAAATAAAACGTGATTGAGATTGGTAGAGAGAAAAATTAAAGAAGACGGCACTAACTAGAAGGAAATAAAGCAGATGGCCAAAATAAAGTGAGGAGGAAGTTGTTTGTTGTTGTTCCCCATGAAATTAAAGGTTATAAACTACATCACGCTAGAGACCTTGTTTATTTATATTTTGTAAACATGTTTAACTATTACAGATATTTCAATAAGTTAAAATGACTGTTGTAGCAATAAAACGTAAATAAATTTAACCGAAAAATGTTTAATTGTTTTTATTGCTAAATTATTTATTTATATTTTTAAACGACACCTATTCAATAACAACGGTTACGATTGGTAAAAGAACTAGAAATGTGTGATTGTTATGCGAATAAATAAAACCATTTGTGTGCACAGATAAAATAATAACATTGAAAGAAACTATAACTAAATTTTGTTTACAAGACATCGAAAAATTGCGAATCTTTATGAAGGGAGAGATACATTTTTTTGACAGTTTGAATAAACATACCCGAAAATAAATCTACTTATAGACCCAGGTACGAAAAGGGAAACATTCTCAAAATTTAAGCAGATTAATAAATTATTAAAACCATTTGTAGTGCAATAAAATTAGACCCAAACTGGGGAATCCAAAAAAAAACAAAGGTCTGATTGTTTGGAAGTTGTTCATTACACTATGCTCTAAATGTGGTAAAAAGTCTCCACCAAAATAGCGTCGGGTTTAGGGGTGGAAGGTGTAAAAACTGTGTTTTTTATGTTTTTTTTTTGCAAATATCTCGTAAACAATTCATTTTAGAGCTTAGTTTGTTCGATAACTTTTAGTACGTAAATTCTCTACAAAAATGGTTCTGTAAGTTTTGTTGCTGCGATTATTAGTTTTGGAAGTAAGGTATTTCTGCAGTTAAGGATGAAAAAATTGACAATTTCACGACGATTTACCGTGTAATTAACATTAATGGGTATGTTTTGATAATTCAGTTCAGCAGACATGTGGTTGAGAGTTTTCTGAACCCTTTGCTTTAAATGTGGTAAAAAGTGTACCCTCGGGTTTAGGGGTGGAAGGTGTAAAGTGTTGTGTTTTCTATGTTTTTTTGTAAATTGTAGACGTTTTGATTAGTGGTCTCCTTAAATAAAGGTCACAATCAAAGTGTTGCTAAAAAGAAAACTTTGCTCAAGATAATTTAATTTGTGTTGCTGTTTTATATGGAAAAGCACTTTGATCATCTGAGAATCCACTTTTTAGTATTCAAACTACTCAAACATAATATAGTATTGTCTTCAGTCGGTGACATCATACTTCGAAGCGTAACCACAAAGCTACATAGGCCTAACACTAACAGTTTTACTCTGTCATATATGATTGTCATGAGCATTCATAACTTATTAGCGAATTTCCATAGGAAAAATGAGCTATTGCAGTGGCCCTTATGGTGAGACCCAATGTCGGGAGTAGCAAATGAGCACCGATCATGGTCCCCAGAACACGTTTTGGGGTGTCATTAAAATTCATATATATCAGCCAAAAAAATCCACCAACCGAAAGTACGTTTTTTGACCGGAAGTAATTATTTTATGAGATTTTTAATACGAGAATGAATTTTTTTAGAGTTTTGTTTAAAAATCTAAATGTAGGATTTTATTCTGCACATTTTGTTTTTTTACGCGACCTTTTAGCTCGCTTGATTTCCCCAAAATCGACCAAAACTTAAAATACCATAAAAGTACCCGGTTCGAAGCCAAGAGGCCACTAGGAGGAAACAAATTCTACTAATATATTGTGTATACACAGACAGCTGTTCAACGACTTCTTAAATTGACCTATTTCCGAAATTATTGGTTGAAACCCTAAAACATAGGCATATAAACTTATTTTTTTAAATTTGCTCAACTCACGTCAGCGGTCCAGCTGCGTGGTCGAATTATTCCCTTATTCACCTGAATAGGATTAGTTTTTTTCAGTATAATATAATATGTACAAGTTTTGTTCTATCAATATATTTAATCCATTAGTTGACAAGATTATTGTAAACTTATCCCTGTACACAGAATAAACCCTTGTATGATATCAACAAAAAAAAACTTTAAATGGCGTAACTTTGTAAATAAAGCTTTTAGTTATTTTTGAAGCCTTACATAAGATATTACTTGTAAGTAATGGTCTGTGTTATTGGAACGAAGTTCCTTAATGCGGGTTGCGGTAGGAAAAAAGTGTTATTAATTGGTTGCTATGGCAATGACAAATATAAAATACGAGTAACGAAAAAAGCGTTATAAAATTGGTTGCTATGGCAATGAAAGTAAATAAATTCAAGAAACATGTGTTTTGGTTCATAAATTTAAATTAAGAGACGATCGTTTCCGTCCGGAGTAGTTGAGATATTATCGTCAAGCGCTGAAATTTTAGGTTAGGCCTAGCAAGTAATTTTAAGTCTAGGCCTAACCCAAAATTATTGTTTTTATGTTGCCATTAAGACAGGTAAAATAAATTAAACACACACACACACACACACACACACACACAATAATTTTAGCTTAGGCCTAGACTGATAAACCAACATTTTATGTATATTGAATGTATTTACAATGAATGGACATTTAACTGTGTTTACCATCTTAGCTTTGATGTTATAATTAACTCTACACCTTTATTATAATAACATTAAACGTATAGAAACAGCAAATATTTTTATAAAAAACAAACTAATAATAAATGGCAATTGAAAGATTAAAGTTATGTGTGTATGTTGCCGTCAAGGCTGGTAAAAGAATAGAAGAAAAGGCGTTATGTAGGCCTACTTCATTCTACACATTTACTTTTTCTTTATTATTACTTATAGATTAAACTATATCCCATCGATTGTTATAAGTTATAGTACAGCGTAGGACGAAAGTAGTTTTTTGTCTCTAAGTTCTCTGAATTTTCTGGTTACCCAGTTTTAAAAGTTAATCTAGTGAAACGGTGAAAAGTTATCCTGTAACCCAACCTACGGCAAATTGAAAAGTAATCGGAGCAGAAGAGAAGCAGCAGATGATGTTACATGGTGGTAGTTGTAATTCAATCAAATCTGTATCGTAAGATTACCATATTTCCTAAACCGCCACAAAAATACTATATTACCATATTTTTTGTTGGACCTTATTACGCTAGATGAGTATTGCATGTTCTCTGTCACTTAGAATATTCGTAAGTAAAGACTCGTGTATAGGAATTATCATGTCCCTAAAAAAAATAATGTTGAACTTGTAATTACTGTAAACTTAAATAAGTTTTTATTCTTAATATTTGTTTGAATAATTCTTATTTGGAAAATATTTCGTGACAGTATTGTTACTATCTATACATATAAATAAAATTGAAGTTTCTATCCGTGATTTCAAAATATACGCTTTTTTCTAAGACCACATGCTTATTCACAAATTATAAACCCTTAAACACACGTTTATACATTTTTTGTCTGTCTGTCTATCTGTTTATTTGGCCGAACACATCTTCGGAATGGCTGAACTGATTTTAACGAAACTTTAATTAACATGTAGAGGACTTTTCAGGCAATATTTTAGGTTACATTTGATTATGAAAATATTTGAAATTCCTGTTAAAAAAATAAAAAAAACTATGGACAAAATTAGGGATTTCGTGAACAACTGTTGGGGATATTGCGTGTCTATTTTGATCCATGTCTTACAATATGTACAGGTCACAGCTACCCCCTCCCCCTACCCAACTTAGATAGAAGTGTCTCTGTCCAAATCAATCATTTCCATAAAAACTCCTATAAAAAAAATTGGGTGTGCTTATGACCACACAATAGAAGTGAAAACTTCTATGCAAATTTTACAGCGTGTAAAATTAATATTGATTAACTACTGGATTTTATTAACATTTTATTTCCTGGTTAATAAATAGATAAAATAATTACAATTATTTTAAAATTTTTAGTTCGGTTTGCTTTTAAAGTGTATTTTTTTAGTTTTTAAACTATTATTTATTTTCTTATTTTTCAGCCTGGGGACCATGATCAGTGCTCACTTACTACACCCAACAAAATTAATGAGCTCCCAAAGTTTTTGTATATCGTCGTGAATCACCCTGTATATAAAGTTTTTAATGACACCCGAAAACGTGTTCTGGGGACCATGATCAGTGCTCACTTACTACACCCAAAACATTAATATTGCATTGTCATCGGTCCTTGTTCTTCATATATACTATACACAAGTATATATATATATATGTATAAGAGAGTATACGTAACCAACACACCGGTCTAAGCAAAAATGTTGCGTTACGTAACTGACCCAAAACTGCGATTTACCTCCCTAAAAAAAAATACCCAATGTCGCTATAGAAGTTTTCACTTCAAAAATTAAAAATGATGACAAAAATTAATTAGGGATTTTGAGGTTTGCATTGGCATCAAGCGAGCAGGGTCAGGGCCCCTAGTTTGAACCAAATGAATTACATTACTAAACCAAGTTATAAGAAGTTTTAAATATTATTTAAGTATAAATGGTTTAACTTGGTAAATACATGGTATTGATTTTACATTCTCATAATAATAGCCATAGTCAACGAGTTTTAATAGGTATTTAAATGTTCAATAAAATAATAACAAATAAAGAATAAAGATCGTGTTGCTACCATAAAATTTCATTGAGAAATAGTCTCCGGAACGTTGAATTTAATGTCAAGTTAAAAAGTACATTTTAATTTACGGATTGCGAAACAAATCGTTTGTCGGTCAAATAAAAAGGTATTTATTAATTTAATATATTAAAGTTTACTTATAAAACTAAGGAAAAAACAATTAAAGAAATATTTCCAAACTAATTTCAAGAATTTTTAAAGTATAATAATCAACCATTAAATTATTTTAAACATAAAACCGCGATAACTTAATATTCCTATCCAAAACTACAATGAAATAGATAAAATTTGTGTAAACAATATATAGGACTAATAAAAATTTGTTTAACAACCACCAATGCATCAGAAGTTAAATTTGTTTTCAATACAGAAATGAATTTCAATATTCGTAAACCAAAAATTAAAAAAAAGTTTCTTACATTGTTTCCGTCAAGTAACCTCTTTTTTAATTTGTGACGCGTTTCGGGACTTTTATCCCAACTTCAGACACAATATATGAATACTTAACCGAGGTCGTCAAACATTAAAATGAATTACACAAAATACACACATATTACATTGAAAGTACGTTTTGGTGTACAACTGTCAGTATGTTGTCTCGAGCACTCGGAATTCGTTAAAAATAAATAGTTTAAGTATTGTTTTCTTAGAAGCAGACGCAACATGTTAGTTGAAACATACCAAATATACAAACTTTTCTTTATAAATCATATTAAATTCCTATAAAATAGTAGTTGAATATTTAATTTGTATCACTAAATCAAGGAAAAGTTTATCGGTGCACAATGTATTGTTATGTTCAATAAATTGTAATTAATAGTTTATACTTAGTATCAAAATCAAACAAAACCAATGTTATACGTTATTAAAATGTACCATATGGGCCCATGAAAGGAAAAGTGGCATAAGTCATGTTTCCATAGTTTTGAGAAATTAAGGCATTTATTAGAAACAATGCTATAAATCTGGGGCAGAATTAAAACTTTTTCTTCTTAAATCTTCAAGTAGAGGATTAGTTGGCC
>JAGFPH010010021.1:0-12459 GCA_018207615.1 Philaenus spumarius
CATCGAGCCAATCCAAAGAAATTTAAAAAAATAACCTAAATTTTTTTGGAAATTTTTATGTTTTTTAAAAATAACTTTAAAGCGTGCGAAAAAATCACTATAAAACCATGTATCCATTTTGTTGTGCTTAAAAAACTGCGTCGACTGCTTTTTTGAAAATGAAAATCGGACGACGCATTCAAAAGTTATCGTTGTTTAAAAATTCACAAATTTTCGTTTTTTGGTATTTTAACAAATAAACTCATTTTTAAAAGTTTAAAATTCAAACTAAGCGGGAAGTTCTAGGGTTGGCCTGCACGGTCAACCAATTTCCAGATTTTTTTTTAACGTCCTACTGTTTTGCACTTAAGGCTAATGAAGACGGGACCTAGAGTTTTACGTGGAATCCGAACCACAGCCAATGATGTCTGTTAAGAAATCATTTAGAAAATTATTCGGGGTCAATGGGAATTGAACCCGGAACCTTTCCATTGATGGTTGCCATGACGATTGATAAAGCATTGACGCTTTAACAACCACGGCCACCGTGGCTCTCTCACAGGACTAAAGCGTATTGTTTGAAAAATTAATACATTTCTAAATGATTGGTTTTCTTCCTATTTAACAGTTCTGACAAGAGCTATAAGTTCTGTTCCGAGTCAATATAAAATCGCAGGAAGGAAAGGAAAGGAGCGTCGAGGAGCGCCTATATAAGTTTCCACTTAAAAAACACGATTTACGAAATGAAAAAGCACAATGTCCATTTCAGAGGTATTACTAAGTAAACTATATATTCTGCTATATAAACATGTGCACTATAAAAGGGTGACGCCTGACGATAAAATTCGATTCACCGCCCGTAATTTTTAGACGAGGTGCGCCTATCTTTAGTTACACTTCAAAAACTAAAGATTTTTGGAAAAAGTCAGTTATGTAGTGTACAAAATTTCCGACTTTGAATTCAGAATTAGTGTGTATAAGGCAGTTTTACGACTTAACGTTTTTATAAAAAAAGTAAAGTTTTTTGTGTAATTTATTTTAAACATTTTGCGTGTAAAAAATTTAATATTTTGAAAATTTATTTGCATTTTACCCCCCTTAAGTTCGCCAAAGGAAAATAAAACATTTTGTGAAATCATGTTCTATTATTACGAGGAAAAGTCAAATTTCCAGGAAACAAGTAGAAACGTTTTGAACCATATTAGTCTTTACGAATAGACCCTATTATATAGAGATTAAATTTGTTTGTTTGTATTTTTTTGGGGGTTGGGGGTAATCTATGGAACTACTGAACCAATTGAAAAAATAGTTTTACTAACAAAAAGGTACACTATCCCTGAGTGAATTAAATTTATATTTTTTATTTAAATATTAGTAAATTTAGTCGGAAAAATCTTAGGTTACGCCTAGACTGAGGAACCAACACATGTATTTGCGTTTGTTACCATAGCAACCAATTGAATAAAATAACAGATACATAGCTGTTTGTTTTAACATTTCAATTGGCAGCTGATTTTGAACTTTAAAGCAATTATTTGTATTTCTAACTTTTATTTTAAGTTTTTATTAAAGTGTAGATCTGAGGCTTGCTGGTTCTTTTAACCTTAACGTAACTGCTGTTATAAAATATACGAAATAATTTGATTTGAACATTTAACATTATTTACCATCTTGGTTTTGATGTTATTATTAATCTTACACCTTTATTATAAAGAAAACATGACATGATTATGTGTTTAGAAGGATTCAAGTAGTATGGCGTGCGGAGCACGCAGGTGTTTAACCTAGTATATTATATGTACGTGGATGTAAGCTGTAACAGTCTTGAGTAGTAAAGTTTAAATTTTCATTTTTAGCAAATTTCCTTAGGAAATATGAGCTATGGAAGTGACCCTTATGGAATTAATTTTTTTATGTAGGAAAACAAATCTTGCACAATTTGTTTTTTACACGACCTTATAGCCCTCTTGGCTCCCCCAAAATCGCTCAAAACGTAAAATACCATTCAAGTACCAGGTTCAAATCCACGAGGGCATCTTCTGATCCGAGGCCGACGTCCGAGTTTGTACGCTGCGAGCGAAACGAAGCAGTCCATAAGCTGAAGCCCAAGGTCGAGAGGCTTAAGTTGCAAGCAAATTCTACAAATGTATTTCGAACATGGAGGCAGCTATTCAGCGCCTTCGTGAGTAAACCAATTCCCCAAGTCGTTGGTTGAAACCAATAAATACACAAACTTAATTTTTGAAATTCGCTTAACTCACGTTAGCTGTTCAGCTGCGTGGTCTAATTATTTTTATTTCATCTTATTTCATGCACTTTTCTTTAAACATCGCTAGTTTATATTTAAGCAATAAGGAATATTTCATTTGTTGTGCTACAGAAATGTGTGGACGGAGGAGTACTGTATAATATAGCTTTCTGTTGTGGACTATTCTAATCAGCACTTAATAAGGATTAGCAATTGTCTTGCGAGATCTCTGGCTAGTAGCGTTACGCTGACTAAGGAAACACATTTTAATATCACTAGTTTTAAGTTCTACTATTTGACTGTTTTAGTTAAACAGTTTAAACAACAAAAACGTTGTAAGTTATTTATTCACTATTAAACATCTACAGGGTGTCCCGCTTCCACTGTCCGAAACTTTACTGTGTTATTTGTCAGCTAAAAACAAGCAAGTAATACAATATAAAATGAGTCCTATCTTGATCTGTTTTCTGTCTGTCCGTCTGTATGTGATTTTTACAAATACCTTAATTCTCAAAATCAGTTTGAGACATAATCCTGAAATGGCGGCAGTTGAAAATGTTAAATACGTAGAAAACTAAAACTTTTACAAAGAAATGTAGATTAAAAATTTGTATATATATATTTATGGTTTTTAATAAGTGAGTAATGAATAACAGAGATTTTAGATTGAATGTAGAGCTATTCGGGTGTTGAAGTTGGTCTTAATGAAATAGTAAAAAGAAGCCCTACATTCGACCACTAAATTTAAGTTATCTCCGTTATTTATGACTCAATTATTAAAAACCATATCTTTGGATGTGTTTTGAAACAGTCTAAACAATTGGTGTCTTAACATTTTTGTGTAAAACGTATAGTTTTCCAGATATTGAACATAGTAAATTTTCAACTGCTGCCATTTTGAAACATATTGTTGCAGGAAAACAAATTTTCCGCATTTGGATAAATATTCATACCAAGTTTCAGGGTTATGTCTAAACTATTACTGAGATGCTAAGGTATTTGTAAAAATCACATACAGCCAGACAGACAGACAGTCCCTCCCTGTATATAAAAATGTTAAAATTTTTTTAAATAAATCAATTCTTACTTGGATTAAAAATAATGACAATATTTCTACTTAAAATAATAATAAATTGAAATCCAAACAAGAAAATAATCTAGCGGTGAAGAAACAAATATAGGGGTCTCCTAGGAATTACCCGTTTGAGACTTCAATCTTCTTACTACTAAAATAGAAAAAGAGTTTGGCGTCGCCGTTCATCTCAACAAGAAAATTATACACTTTGAAATTATAAAATTACATACACATTAACTAAAAATCAATAACACACCTATATATATAAACCAAAGTCGGGTTTGTTACACCACTTATAATTCAAGATGGCTGAACCAATTTTTATAATCTTTGATTTGTTGGATTTGTCTCCGCCCCGAATAGCAGAATATCTATTAAAATATAGGGAAAATACATAAATAAAATTAAACACACTAAATAATTTTAGGTCAGGCCTAGACTATTGAACTAACACAGCCATGTTATTTGAATGTATTTACATTCATTACCATAGCAACCAATAAAATAAAATAACAGATAAAACAGCTGTTTGATAAAACAACAGTTGATTCAAATGTGTAATCTATATAATACAAATGAAATGTTCTTCGTTGGTAAGCGCATCACTTAAGAACGGCTGGACCAATTAGGCTAATTTTGGTTTTAAAACGTTCTTAATAGTCCTAATTATGTTCAAACTCGGGAAAAACTGAACATCGTTTTTGCTATGAACTCACGAAAACAGCTGTTCTAATGAAATGCTTAGTAATACATGTTTGTTTACATTAATTACCACAAAACTTTACTTAGCATTAATAGTCAGATTATTATTCTTCAAAATCAAAAGCTTTTTTAGGTTAGATTGACCAACTTTAAGCTAACATAAACAAAAATCAACTAAAAATGTTTACTATATTTTAATTCAATTCAAACATTGGTTGTTGCATAATATATATAAAACAGCTGAGTTGGATCAAAAATTGAACATAATTTTAGGTTAGGCCTACAATGAACCGAAACACGTTTATTTGCAACCAATTGGGTTAATTTAGAATCAGGTTTTTTACAATTCTTTACAACTATCAGTTTTTTTTTAGATTAGGTACAAGCAAACAAAAGGTTTACTGTAAGGTTTACAAACTATAAATCTAAATTTGTGTAGTATTTAAGTGGCATAAACACCATTTTGCAATTCGGTTACTTAAGTCAATATTATGAAATGGAATAACTTTACTACCCTTTAAATTAAATCAAGCAATAGCGAAGCATAGCTGGGTCCACTAGTCAATTTATAAATAATTCATACCTGCAAAGTATTCACAGCCTTATAAATAAACGGTACCAGGAACTGGCAGATACTTTCTCACACACATATTTAAATTATTAAACAGATTCACTGTGACTTCATAATTGTAGGTGGGGTAGGAGAGGTGATTTATTAAAGTAGGAGATTAACTAATAAATATTACTATTATTATCTAGAGAGAAAACTATTCGATCGATTTCGAACAAATTTGCACCAAACACGTCAATTAGGCTTGTATAGATGCATGAAAAAAGGTTTTGAAAATTTTTGAAAAACGACCCCCTTTATGGCCAAAAAACACTCGAAAAATCAGTTATTATTATTATCAGTTAAACGAGAATTTTTAGAAAGATGCTGTTTTTTTTTTTTGCATATGGTAGGGTACATTTAAGGCTACAAATAAGCCAAATTTTATCAAAATAGTTGAAGCCGTTTTTTTTATAAAAAAAATAATAACTGATTTTTGTGGGTTTTTTTATGCAAATTTGTTTGAAATCGATCGAAATAGTTTTCGCTCTAGCTTTGTATAAATACAGACAGACATTTTGTAAAAACAACTTTTTTGGACTTAGGGGGTTCCAAAACGGATATTTCCACAAAAGTCTCAACATCGATATTTTTTGCGATCACTTACTTGCCCTATACTCTAGTATAGTGAGAAAGTAAAAACAATATCTTCGACTACACAATATAATAACGATACAGAATAAATCGTGCAGATCCAAAAGAAAAGAATAACAAAATTAATTTTGTTTCTTTATTTAAAAAAAAAAATATTAGAACCAACTATTCTTCAACAATCAATCGTCACTCAATAATTTTGTTGAAAGATTTCCACATCTTTCACAGAAAAAAAAACAAAAAACAATGCTTTTACATCACTTAAAACCCTGCCAATGAATTCTTTCAAACGTGTTATGAAACTAAATTGTTAGTTATAAAGGCTTTCCGAGTTTTAATTGACACGTTGTATAGTTCAACTCTGTATAAAATCTGAGCATTAAAAGTATAGTTCTATGAAAATTAACTTTTACGGTAAAATATCAAAGGTATTAAAACTGCGCCGAGTGGAAGTACGGCGATGCACGGTTGCTTTTGGCAGGTTAATATCGCGGTAAATTCAATTACTGTATTTGACAAAGTTTACATGTACTTTGTAGGGAAATCATTTCGCGCAATAGAACCGTGCTTGGGGAGTTAATCTATTTAAATGGATTCAATATATAATGTATCCACGTGTAATTAACGTGATAGTTGTAACGCTTTGAACTAAAATATTTAATTGCACATCTATTGGCTGTAACAGACGACCCTTGTTGTTCGAACAGAGAGAAAACTAATTGTTTTATTTGATTCCAACTGAAAGACGAGTATTTCGCAAATAAAGAATCGGAGAAACATATTTTTTTGAATTTCAGTTACCAGGCATATTTGGGAGGGAAGGGTTGGTGACGTTTTTGAAGACATATCAGTTGTAAACATTGCCGAGTGTTACATAATTTAAAACGCATATTTCGACTTCTTGGTTTTGGTTCAAGATGGCGGGTCTTGATGACGGATTAGAGCTGCCGTTTTGAACCAAAACCTAAATTTTGTATGTAAGGTTTATATTTTATTGTAATATCTCAGTATACCCTAAACGTTTTTGACCTTAAAAATCTAAAGTTCATTAAAACTTGCTTATGATATACTGTACCTTTCCACACGATTTTTACAAACATGCATAATCAACAACTATAATATATACAGGATTTAAAAAGTCTGGGAACAGCTTAATATCTCAAAATATACGAGTCTAAATGAGTTAGAAATAAAAACAGTTATTCACAACCATATAAGAACCACTTTTTGGTGAGTTTGAAATTTTTGTCCGCCATCTTCGAATGAACTTCACTTTTTTCAAATGGGAAGGTGGTCATGTAATACATCATTTCGATGTAGAATTTCAAGAGAAAACAAGCTGTGAAATTTGCACATCCATATCTTTAACCGATTAAAAATGGCGGCCAAAAACAACAAAATCGTGTTTTCCGATATTGCCCCATTTTGCTGTACTATTTTTTTATACAAATATTTCTTCTTCTTTTTGGATTCAGAATTAAATGAGCTTTCAAACGATATGCCACACAACGATATTTGGGAGTATTTAAACTTTTTTAGTTACATCCATTTTGATTTTTTCAAAACTGATTTCGAGTGGTTAAATTAAATACTGTTGTGTACCATATCGTTTGAAAGCTTATTTAATTCTGAATCCAAATACAAGAATAATTAATATTTAAATTAAAAAATAGTACAGCAAAATCGGAAAACATGATTTCGTTGTTTTGGCCGCCATTTTTAATCGGTTAAAGATATGGATGTGCAAATTTCACCGTTGGTCTTATCTTGAAATTTTACATCGAAATAATGTATCACATCACCCATTCAAAAAAAAATTAAGTTCATTCCAAGATGGCGGATCCAAGATGGCCTACGAAAATTTTAAACTCACCAAAAAGTGGTTCTTTTATGGTTGTCAATAACTGCTTTTATTTCTATCTCATAAGACTCGTACATTTTGAGATATTAAGCTGTTCGCAGACTTTTCAAACACACTGTATAAATAAAATTGAAGTGTAACCTATGTCTGTAAATAAATAATTTTCTAAAATCTTATGGTTATTTGCACATTACCAAAACCCAAACATAATTTATTTTTTATTTTTTGTCTGTCTGTCTATCTATTTGTCCGGGCTAATCTCTGGAATTTCTGAACCAATTTTGACGAAACACTGATTTGCATGTGGAGGACTTTTCATAGATTAATCAGGGCTACTTTTTATCCCGGATTTATTTAGGGTTCTTATTTAAACATTGAAAAAATTATTTACAAAGTTAAGGGTATTGTTAACTGACGTGACACGCGACCATTATAAATAAAACTGATTTGGATCTACAGCTTAACGCTTTGACAAGATCGCATGTGTTTTAATTTACTGTAGGCCTATATACTTTTTAACCGTTACACATGTATCAAAACAGTATGCAATAAGGTGAATTTTACTCATTGATGTTAAATCAATCAAAACCTTATTTGTAATATTTATGTTCGTTCGGGAGTTATGACTAACACACTGACAATAAACGGTAAAAGATAACCGCTACATACTTTCTCAAAGTTGAAACTTTATGCCTTCCCAAGAGTAGCATAGGAGGTGGTTATTTAGAATTGCAAAAGTAGGAAAATGTTACCATGGAAAATATTAGATGCATGTAACACACATCCATATTATATTAATATATTATATTATTATTATTATTATTATTAAAACTATTCTATCGATTTCGAACAAATTTGCGCCAAACATGTCATTAGGCCTGTATAGATGCACAAAAAAAAGGTTTTAAATTTTTTTTGAAAAACAACCCCCTTTTGACAAAAAAACCCCAAACATCAGTGATTATTATTATTACCTAAACGAGAATTTTTAGAAATATATGGTTTTCGCATATGATAGGATACATTAAGGGCTACAAATAAGCCAAATTTTATCAAAATCGTTAGAGCCGTTTTTGAGAAATTTTTATTTTTCTAGTTTTTTTACCATTTTTAGGGGGTAGGACCCATTAAAAATCAAAAATTTGAAAAAATGAAGAAAAGGCCTGGAGATATTCCGGAACTACACCTACATACCAAATTTCATAAAAAATCGGACGGTTGGTATGGTCTCCAGCTCTGTACACATCCTTACAGACACACGGACAGACATCAAAAACAAATTTTTTTTTTGGTTCAGGGAGCACCAAAACGAATAATTCCACTAAAAATATTTTTGGGTTCAGGGAGCACCAGCACAGATAGTTCCAATAAAAATTTTTTGGGAGTTCAGGGAGCAACCAAAACAGATAATTCCACTAAAAATTAAAATTTGAAAATTTGGACGAAAACAACACTTTTTCCATATACTACGTATCCATATACTACGTATATGGAGTCACAGTATGTTGCCGATAAAATGAGTGATGGTAGGAACGTGCTTGGGGGGGGTAGTTTTCCGGGGGGTAGTATTCCGGCGACCCGCTTTTGCTAGGGGGGGTAGTATTCCAGTCGCGGACACGGCTCCCATATTGGTTAGTTGGCAGATTTCGTGACGTCACGTTTCACCTGGGGGGGTAGTTTTCCGGGGTGTAGTATTCCCCATCCCCGAATCGACTGCCGAAGTGGCCGTGACTGGCAGGAATGTGTCTGAATGTTCCATTAGATATTAGTTTTTTTTTGAATTTAAGAGGGGTTAATTGCAAATAAATTCTCAATGTAAAAAATCTAAAATCAATTACGTACAAAATGTAAAAAAAAGATATAACAAAACAAGAAATATGATACAATACTTTATTTTACTTTGTAAAAACACGAAGCCGATTAACAGTCACACAATAACTGTTTATGTCAAACTAGTACAGTGAATAGATGCAAAAATGGGGGGTTAACTTACAAACGGTCCGGTAGTTCTAAATTTTTTATATGTTGTCTAGGATGGTTATTAAGTGTTTAAAATGTAAAATGCACAATTCTCCCTCCTCCGCGCCCGCCGCCATTTTGAAAAAACCTAAAAACATTGGCACTTTCTTTAGATTTTCGCTTATATCTTTGTTTCGGTGCATTTGAGCTACAAACAAGTTCTATTCAATGTTTTAGAGAATTAAATTTCCTATAATGTACGTGTTAATTCGTCTTTGTAGAACAGATAGTAACGGGGATATGGTATTTTAAAGAAAATATAAAAATCTTATTTTCCGTAAATTTTTCAAACTTCTAACTTTAGAACGCTGTAATTCATATATAACATATTCTATTAAAACAAGTATCAGAATTAAAATTGTAGGACATTTAATTACCTACAAAATGCATGTACATTATTTTAACCAACCCTATGGAGTGGGGGGTAAAAATTTTAATTAAAACAACGGCATATTTTCGTTGTTGTTACTTTTGTGACTTCCCATTGTATCTAAGCAAAATTACTTATTTATTTCCAGTGGTGGCTTGAATTTGGAGTTTATACTAATCCTATTTGAGTTTCTTACATGTTACAGCACAATGATCATCAGGCAGGTACTATTGCACTTGAATACTTATTGGTAAGAGGGGATGTTCAATTTCAAATAACCCACAAACACAGCAGATACATTTTTTTAAAGATTCATTTATTTAAACACAGCGAGAACAAAAGGCAGTAATTATCATACAAAAATCGTTAATAATTTAAGTAAGAATTGAAAAGAATACAAATTTATATGCGCTTCGCTCGTTTTGTAGGGGGTGAGTTCATGAAGTCGGGGTCTTCAATTTCGTAACATAGTGAAGTTACTGTATCAGCGTCGTCTTCGTTCCTGATGACACATTCTTGGCCAGCACAGAATTTTCAAAGGGCGGAACAATTAAGGCCCGCCTTTCTACAGCCACATATCTTCATACAGCCAGTTTTACATCTGCATGAAATAGTCTTGAGCAGGTTTTGGGGAGCCGCGTCCCTACTCATCCTGATGGGCTCCAGTCTTCCAGATTTTCTACTCCAGCCCCACTCGATAGGGTCTTTGACAATCCCCATCCACTCCATGACCTGGTGGTATGTTCTCAGGAAGTGAAAGTGTGCTGCGTCAGTGGTCGGAGGTAGTTTTGCCAGATTGAACTTGGTGGTACTTGTCTTCAATTTGCCATAGCGAAGGGAGCTTAACGACTGTTCTCTATTTCCACCATATAGGGATACCAAGATTTTCTACCCTGCTGCTGAAATTTCTTGGCAACTTGCAGCAGGGTACCCGAACCTCTCCGCCTGCTCCAGCAATGATGGGTCTTTCCTAAAAAGTTGGCAGAGTTTATTCTTTCCAAACCCAAAAATGTTTGAAGTGGTGTCACAGCCCGATATTGCGTGAAGGAGCAAGATACAGCCTTTGGAGTTGTACTTGTAGGAGGAGGAGGAGTAGATTGCGTCTGGATGTTTCCCTTTTGCTGGTTTTTTGAGGTAAACATTGTTCACCGCAGGTGTTGTGCCAGTCAGCAAAACGAGAAGGTCAATGTCTTCCCCGACAATGATGACCGCGTCGTACGTGGGGGAAAGGCATTTAGCTGTGGCAACTATCAACCTGTCAGCATCTTCGGAAGCTTGGTCTGTGGCTATGTTTGACGCTTGCATTGCACTGGAGAGCAGCTTCACGAATCGGTCCTTGTTCCCCTGATTGGCCAGGAACTTATCTTGAGGTGTGGTGTTGACAGTTGTTTTTTCAAACACCACGTCTGCCGATGAATGTGCCTTGTACCGTCTTGCTCGTTCAGCAGTCTTGGTCCCTTGCTGAGAAGGATCTGTAGGGTAGCCATCAAAAATCACCATCACATCAGTGCCATAGTGACGCTGAACGTACTTGACGTAATCTTGGCAAATCCCTCCAAAGGTGGAGCTTCTGTTCCATACAACCTTGTGCAGAAGGTACCCACCATCAATGACGACCATGGAACGTTGAGGGAGTTGGAAGTCTTGTGGAAGTGGTGAGAAAGCTTCGTATAGTAAAGATTTTGTCCCTTTACGCATACCGTCCTCATTAAACAAAGACATGGGGAATGGTGCCAGTTCGTACGACAGGTAGTCCTGCAGACCTTCTTCCGATTGTTTCGCTATACATATTCGGTTGAACAGTGTGAGTGGGTCAATACATAGCTTTTTGTCTCCAACCTTCATTGAATTTATATCAGACATCAGTGTAATCTCTTTGTCTTTTTTCTTGAAAGACACCTCTCCGAAGGTATTGCCAACAATTTTTGCAACTCCTGCACCTCCTACTACTTGAGCTTGGTGGCAGTTAACCTGGTCACTTCCCACTATGCCAGAGTTATTGTTGACGATTAGATCAGTTTCGAGGAAGGGTGGGTGATTGGAAAACCAATCAAGTAGAATTCCCACATCATAAGTGTCACGACTCATTCTAGTAGGCCTCATTTCCACGTGCTGCTCAGAGGACGTTGATATCACGTTGCTGTATTTCTCCAGTTCTTGAGCAATATTTTGGAGGTAGGTCATCCCAAGAGTCCATTTCAACAGCGTGCTTTCAGTCATGCCACGTCCGATTAATCCCCCCCTATTTTCATACCCTTCATTAGCATTTGCTCGATAGTCATATCGGTCCAAATACCGGACCAGAACTTGTCTGATCTTCGAACAGTGAAATGGCCCTCTATGGCAAACTTCTGAAACTCAGCGGAGTCCAATTCGTCTCTCAGGCACAACATTTCTTGCAGATATAAATGCGCAGTTTTGGCATAAAACCAGTGGCCAGCAGCATGAAAAAAGGGGAGCATTTTCTTAACACTGATCAGATGAAGTTCAAAATCACCCATTCGTTCTGCTTGAATGTACTGCTTTACAAGGGTTATCATCTTAAAGTACTGCACCCAGAGTTTGGCAGTTGGTCAGAATTTTTGGTTAGAATATGGAGTCACAATGGCAAAAAAATCAAATTAACAATATGCCGTTGTTTTAAATTTTATGTTTTCCCCCCCATTACGTGGGGTTGGTTAAAAAAAAATATATGCATTTTGTAGTTAATTAAATTCTCTACAAATTTTATTCTGATACTTGTTTTCATAGAATAGGCCATAACTGAATTACAGCGTTCAAAAATTAGAAGTTTGAAAAATTTCCGGAAAATGCGATATTTTTTATATTTTTTTAAATATCATATCTCCGTTATTATCTGTCCTACAAACAAGATTCAACACGTAAATTATATTAAATTTAATTCTCTACAACATTGAATAGAACTCGTTTCTAGCCCAAATGCATCGAAACAAAGATATAAGCGAAAATCTAAAGAAAGAGCCGGTTTTTTCGGTTTTTT
>JAGFPH010010021.1:12559-25524 GCA_018207615.1 Philaenus spumarius
TTTTTCAACTGCGAGCGAAGCAAAGCAGCCATCTGAGGCCGTAGGCCGAGGTGTGGTTGGGGTGCGAAGCGTCCAGGGGCAGCGCCCCTAGTTAACTCTAATTTGTAACCAAAGAAAACAAGTATTGAAATTCACACGTGAGCCACCAAGAGCAGCTCCACTCTAAGCACAATAATAGACATTTTCAAAACATAGCCTACAACAGCTGTTTACTAGGTAAAACAAAGATGTATAATTACTTGACGCTGAACACATGCAGTTTAGTTTGCGCAATGCTGAGAGTGTGCAATAACGCACTTTATTAAGTAGCTGTAGGGAAAGGTATTTTATTGTAGTAGGAACAAAAAGTATTGCAAAATGACGTATTGTGTTACTTTAAAGTTACAACAACTAAAGAAGTTTCAGCTGCTTTCCAACTGATAGCAGCTGTAATTCTAGGGAATTATTATAATAAAGTACCGTTTATAACTTGTACCTAAAGTGCTATTTGGTGCTTGATAGCACCACGACACTACGATCTCGTACCATAAACATCCACTATTGGTCAAGAATAATTAAAATGCTGAGAAGCCAAGGGTTACAAGTGATATTTTTTTAAAGTACAGAAACTGGTTCTTCAACACTTTAAAATGTTTGTGGCCAAGGAATATAGCTATAAGTCTATCATGTGCTGAGATCTAGCGGCGAAAAAAAACTACTTCGTAGAAGAGCTGTTCAGCTTAGAAGCCAAGGGATACATGTGGTGCAAGTCGCTTAACTTTACATAAGTAATTTACTTGTAACCTATGTTTTATTACATAACTTCTAATTTCTGTTAACACGTTCACCGCTACGCAAATTTTGCATTTCCTATGCTAGGAGCTGACCTTTTATTTTTTTATGTTTCTAGCCTAAATGAGTAGAAATTACTTTATTTTTTTTTTTTTTTTTAAATTTCTAGGTAATAGACTAATCACCGATATTTTAAAGCGGACGCACATGGGCGTCATAGCACTTATGCCTAAAATTGACTTGAGACGCACGCAATGGTCTGTGTATTGCAAATACCCACAATGCGGGGATTGGCGTGCGAAGCACGCAATGCATTGTGTATTTCAAACACTCCCAGCATGCGGGTTGGCGTGCGAAGAACGCAATGCATTATGTATTGGAAATACTCGCAACATTTTGTGTCAAGCTCACATGTGCGTCCTTAGCAGTGAACGTGTTAACAGCCCAGGGTTACAAGTGACAACTTTTATCAAATATTGGCTGATAACAAAGAATAAGAGGATGAAAATCAAATGAATCTTTGTTATTATATTAGTCTAGAACCTAGTAATTAAACATATACTAGTATTACTGATCATGGTTTTACCTGAATTTGATTATAACAGTTTAACTTTAAAGTGAGTTTTCTCAAAACTAACAACTTCACTACACTTATACCCCTTGGCTTCTCAGCCCTTCAATTAACTGATTCTAAGTAGGTTGCTATGGTAATGCATATAAATTAATTCAAGAATTAATAGTGTGTTGGTTTTGCATAGGCCTATCCTGAAATTGTGTAGAGGTTTTGATCGGTATCAGCTGTTTTACCTCTTATAAAACCTAAAAAGGGTTCACCGGGTTTTTGCTTTTTTACGCTGTAAAATCGAAAAATGCATATCTTTTGACCCCAAAAGAATATACATTCAAATTTACTCATATCTTCGGTAGTTGCTTTACGTAGATCCTAAGTCAGTCAGTCAGGATTACTCTGCTTGTACTGGGTGTCCCAATAACACCTGACTCTTTTTAAAGAGCTGTTTCTCAGCTGTTATTTTGTTTAGACTGTTGATTGTCGCAACAATCAATAACACAGATGATGCAATTTCAGCAAACATAGAGCAGTGGACAGTTCAACATCGTGCTTTTGTTATCGAAGGTTTAAAAAAAAAAAAATGAGTCTGTGACTGCTACGCAACGGTTATTTCGTAACAATGTACATGTTCCTCGTCATGGAGCTGTTACTTGTTGGAATACTATTAAAAGGTGGATAAACAATTACAGAAATAGTGCATGTCCATTAAAAGTAAAACGAGCTGGTAGGCCTAAATCTGTACGTACTCAAGACAATGTTGAAAATGTGCTTGAAACTGTAAAATCGAACAATCCGGAAACAATCTGCCGCATTAAGAGTTTCAAAGACAAATTTACAACGAATTTTTCATCTTGGTTGTAATGTTCATCCCTACAAGTTAACAGTTGCACAAAAACTC
Organism: Philaenus spumarius; assembly: GCA_018207615.1. NCBI lineage: Eukaryota > Metazoa > Arthropoda > Insecta > Hemiptera > Aphrophoridae > Philaenus > Philaenus spumarius. The sequence continues at coordinate 14,800 of JAGFPH010010021.1, forward strand.
AATCCTATTGATCCTGAATTACGTCTTATTTTTTGTTAAACATTATAGCACCTAATTAATCACGATCACATTTTGCAACGTTTAATAATGTCTGATGAAGCCCATTTTGAGCTAAATGTTAACGTAAACAAGCAAAATTGCCGTTACTGGTCAAGAGAGAATCCTAGGGAAATTCATCAACGACCTCTGCATAGTGAAAAAGTGACTGTATGGTGTGGTGTTCCAAGTTTTAGAGTTATCGGGTCTTATATTTTTTTTTTAAATGAAAACTGTAAATAAAGAACGGTACGTTGAAATGATTCAGAACTTTTTAGTTCTACAATTTCATCAGTTTGGAATAGAAATGACCTCGTTGTGGTACCATCAAGACTGTTTCCGGGGCATCTCATTTCACGGTTTGGTGATGTCGAATGGCCATCCCGGTCACCGGATCTAACTGCTTGTGAATTTTTGTTGTGGGGTTACCTTGAGAGCAGAGTTTTTGTCACAAAACCTCACACAATTGCTGATTTAAAGAACTGCATTAGAAATGAAGTTGCTGCAATACCAATGTCCATGGTACGTCGAGTAATGGCAAATTTTCAGAAAAGATTGGCAACATGTGTGGATTGTGGATGTTGGTGGAGAACACCTAAGTGATGTTATATTCCATAAATGAAAATGACATTACTGTGTTCATATTTTAACCATTTGAATAAGTTGTAAATGTTATTTCCTATAACGTTATTTTATTTTGAAAACCGTCAGGTTTTATTGGACCACCATTTATATGTAAAATTCAAAAGACAAATTTAAAATAAACTTTACCAGAAAATGGCACATACTTTCTCACAAACATATTTAAATTATTAACACGTTCACTGCTAAGGACGCACATGCGAGCCTGACACTGAACACTATGAGAAGCGGCCGACGCACAGTGCATTGCACGCCAACCCCCTTATTGGAAGTATTTTCAATACACAGTGCATTGCATGCTTCGCACGCCAACAAGTATTGGGAGATTTTTCATTACTTAGAACATTGCGTGCTTCGCACGCCAATTTTAAGTTTACGTTACGAGAGTAACTAAAAAATATCATTGTTATTGGCTAAACGAGAATTTTTGGAAAGATACGGTTTTTGCGTAGGCCTATGGTAGGGTACATTAAGGGCTATACATAAGCCAAATTTTATAAAAATCGTTCAAGCCGTTTTTTTATAAAAAAAATAATAAAAAAATTTTTGGGTTTTTTGGAAAAAAGGGATTGTTTTTCAAAATTTGTCAAAACCTTTTTTCGTGCATCTATACAGGCCTAACTGATTTGTTTAGTGCAAACGTGATCGAAATCGATCTAATAGTATTCTCTCTAGCTTTGTATACATACTGACAGACATACAGACATACAAACATACAGACATTTTATAAAAACCTCTTATTTATACTCACTTGGGCCCAAAACTGATATTTCCACAAAAATCTCAACATCGATTTTTTTGCGATCACTAAACTTTCTCTATACTATAGTATAGTGAGAACATAAAATGGAAACAAATTTCGGTTTTACCCCTGAAAGGGTTTAGTTCAGTCAGTAAAAACGTTAATGTTCCTTATCATCCTCCAGAACAAACTGCAAACAGCCTGAATACTCTAGATAAAAATAAAATTCTGTACACATAATGTACAAAAGTAAAATACAAATATTACAGCCAGCTATATCATTTATCTTTCTGAATCGCACCCGAAGTAATTTTCTCAACCGATGCCCTTCAGGCCCTTGATGAGTATTCCATTGATGAGACGCAATCAATCCCTCCTCTCTATTCTAGGGATCAATGATCATCAACTGAAGTGGAATGAAATACTAATTGCAGGACTGAGAAATAAATTCATTTCGCAACGAACTCTACACTCTTGAACGTTTATATCCTCAATTATTTTAACACAATCTGTTAGTATATAATGCATACAAATTCCTGTTCTTTTGTCTCCTATAGAATAAAAAACTATTCGACCGATTTCACTAAACTTTTCACAGTTAATCCACATCAATGCCAGGAGTGTTTAGACGTTCCAATTACTACAGTTTAAGGGGCTTAAATGGGGTTGCTACCCCTATACTATGGGCTCTGGCAAATCGAGCCAGTCTACCTGCTCTGCCTACCCAAAAACATCCAAATGGAGCCAGAGGCTTAAGGGTGACCCTCGGACCACATCCATATCGAGCCAGCTATTCAACCCTTGAAATCACTGAAGCAGAAGTTTTGTAGACTATTCCATATTTTCAGTAAGGCGTATTTAGAAAACATTTACTGTTTCCAACATTCTATGACTAAACAGTATAGGTTAGTACCTCTGGTTTTTTTTAATTCTAATTATATAATGTGATAATAAAGACGAAATATTATAATCATACTGTTATTGGCAACATTCTGTGACTAAACAGTATAGGTTAGTACCTCTGGTTTTTTTTTATTCCCTTACACGATTTATGGCAGACCCTTACACAATTTATTTATGGAGCTGGCTCGATTTGACTGGGTGGAAGGGGGACATTTTACGACCCATCGAAAATGACCTGAGGGATTGGCTCGATTTGGATGTGCCCTATACTATAAATATATACTTCCTACAAGCTATAAAGCTAAAATTATGTAAAACTAGTAAACCTCCGTGAAAATCACAGGCTGATTAATTGGACACACATCAGAAATACATCATTTAAAAAACAAACTATTTAAAAGCTTCATTAACTATGCTAACTATGCTGACGGGGATTATTAACTCGGTAAATGTGTATAATAATAATGATTGTAAAACTTGTAGGCCTATTTGTTAAACATTTTTTATTCACATAAGTTATTATATATTTAAAGAACGATACAAATAATATCTTTTAATTGATTTTTATTTCGTATTGATAGTTAAAATGATTTATAAGTTATAAATATTATAGCGAAGAAGTTAATAATCGAATACGTTTGTATGTTATACAAAGATGTACGAATGTTTCCGAAGTTAAACGAATAGGTATATTTTCTTTAAATTTGTATAAAGAAATGTATTGATGATAAAAGGAAATATTATAATGTATATTATAGCATGCACTAGTTCTATAACTCATATTTAAAAAAAAAACTTCACAAGAAATTATAACGATTGAAGAGTTGTAAACATAACCCCAAACTATAATCTACACTGTGGTACACTGTAACAGATGGTGGGTGAAATCAGCTGTTATATTACATGTTACTCACGTACGTACGGACGTACGCTCGCTTTTATAGGAGTTGATTATTTTTAAGTGATATACAAAACTATTTGCAATATGATTATCTAAGTCAAAGAGATGAAATGGAATATCCACCCTTAAAATTATACAATAATCCATACACTTGCGTTTTCTATATATGCTTAAAAATCCTCAACTAATTCCACTAAAAATTTACAAATATTAGTATCAGGATTATTTACAGAATATGGTCACTATAATTAAAGAGTTTAAAATAGTGTAGCTACCCCTACTCAAAAAAAAAAAAATAAATAAATAATAAAAATAAAAATAAATTGCACTAACTTAATAAAACTATAAAAATATGAAATGATTTAATATTATTCTTGCGACATAAGCCATTTACAATTCGATTACTTACGACAAAGTAATGAAACGTCATAATCTTACTTAACATTAAATGAAGCAATTAATAGTGAAGTTCTTTTATAATTTGATATTATTTCTATAAATGTACTCGAGCATCAGTCGTGGGAAAAAAATATTTCTAAAAATAAAAAGGCAACTAAATTACCGCAAAACGCGTATAATGGTCAAACTGTTAATTATTTATAATTTAGTTGTATCTCAAATGCCACTGAAGATGACGACTTTGTCGTTGAAACGCGTTTGACTACTAATTCTAAGAATTGCGTTTTATGTTTTTATTTTCAGACATTACTTCTATGTCTAATCTAATTCATAGGTGTGAAGAATTACTGGTTTAGTTTAATTTTATTACGATTTAGTTCAGAAACTTACCATCTTAAAAAAAACTTTTGCTAAAATTTTCTATAGCATTCTGAAAATAAATGTGATTACTTGATAAAAATCAAATAAACAATAAAAGAAAAAGCAATAAAATGTCAGAAACACTAAATAAATAACATCGGAACACAATTTCTAAAAACTTTTAATATTCAAACTCCTTTCGATGTCCAACTCGTCATCGTAAGTAATGGTTACAGTTGCAAACTTATAACTGGTTAGTCAGACGTTCGAAACTGCAACCATTTCTGATGATGATTTGGAAATCAAAACGTGTTTATATAGTTCGACATAAACAGTTATTGTGTGACTGTTAATCGGCTTAGTGTTTTTACAAAGTAAAATAAAGTATTGTATCATATTTCTTGTTTTGTTATATATTTTTTTTACATTTTGTACGTAATTGATTTTAGATTTTTTACATTGAGAATTTATTTGCAATTAACCCCTCTTACGTTTAAAAAAACTAATAGCTAATGGAACATTCAGGCACATTCCGGCCAGTCACGGCCACTTCGGCAGTCGATTCAAAGCTGCTTCACCCACTTCCCAAAAAAAGTCCATTAGAGCGATGCTTTCTTTTGCCACCTATATCTCCGAACCCTTCTCCAACAGTTTCATACCGAACCTTCTTCGTGGATGGGAGACGGAGGGCTACCGTTCAATATAACCCTGTGGGGTTGCGGCGGGTGGTACGTACGGACAAACCACGCTTACACTCATTATATTCTTGCAGGTACCTGCTACTTCGCTCGCATTTGTGAAGAAATAAATAAAAGGAATATCGGGTAAATATTGTGCCTTGCCATTACACCCAATTAAAGAAAAACGATTTTAGATCCATTGCCAAAAACGCAAAGTGAATTTAGCCCGAATCGATCTGTGTGTCCCTTTTAGGCCTACGTAAGTTATTAGCTATGCACTAATAAACGCTAAAAATCCCCTATTTTACTTTCTCCACCCTATACGTAGTATATGGAGAAAGTGTTGTTTTCGTCCAAATTTTCAAATTTGAATTTTTAGTAGAATTATCTGTTTTGGTTGCTCCCTGAACTCCCAAAAAATTTGTATTGTAACTATCTGTGATGGTGCTCCCTGAACCCAAAAATATTTTTAGTGGAATTATTCGTTTTGGTGCTCCCTGAACCAAAAAAAAAAATGTTTTTTTGGTGATGTCTGTCCGTGCGTCTATAAAGATGTGTGCAGAGCTGGAGACCATACCAACCGTCCGATTTTTATGAAATTTGGTATGTAGATGTAGTTCCGGAATATCACCAGACTTAAACATTTTTTCAAATGTTTGATTTTTAATGTGTCTTACCCCCTAAAAATGGCCAAAAAACTAGAAAAATAAAAATTTCTCAAAAATGGCTCTAAAGATTTTGATAAAATGTGGCTTATTTGTAGCCCTTAATGTACCCTATCATAAGCGAAAAACCGCATATTCCTAAAAATTCTCGTTTAGGAAATAATAATAATCACTGGTATTTGGGGGTTTTTGATCAAAAAGGGGGTTGTTTTTCAAAAACATTTTAAAACCTTTTTTTGTGCATCTATACAGGCCTAATGACATGTTTTTCGCAAATTTGTTCGAAATCGATAGAATAGTTTTAATAATAATAATATTATAATATATTAATATAATATGGATGTGTGTTACATGCATCTAATATTTTCCATGGTAACATTTTCCTACTTTTGCAATTCTAAATAACCACCTCCTATGCTACTCTTAGGAAGGTATAAAGTTTCAACTGGGAGAAAGTATGTGGCAGTTATCTGGTACCGTTTATTGTCAGTGTGTTAGTCATAACTCCTGAACGAACATAAATATTACAAATAAGGTTTTGATTGATTTAACATCAATGAGTACAATTCATCTTATTGCATACTGTTTTGATACATGTGTAACGGTTAAAAGTGTATACAGTACATTAAAAAACATGCGGTCTTGTCAAAGCGTTAAGCTGTAAATCCAAATCAGTTTTATTTATAATGGTCGCGTATCACGTCCGTTAACAATACCCTTAACTTTGTAAATAATTTTTTACATTTTTTCAATGTTTAAATAAGAACCATAAATATTTCCGGGATAAAAAGTAGCCCAGATTAATCTCTGAAAAGTCCTCTACATGCAAATCAGAGTTTCGTCAAAATTGGTTCAGAAATTCCGGAGATTAGCCCGGACAAATAGATAGACAGACAGACAAAAAATAAAAAATAATCATGTTTGGGTTTTGGTAATGTGCAAATAACCATATGAGTTTAGACAATTATTTATTTACAGACATAGGCTATACTTCAATTTTATTTATACAGAGTGTTTGAAAAGTCTGCAACAGCTTAATATCTCAAAATGTGCGAGTCTTATGAGATAGAAATAAAAGCAGTTATTGACAACCATAAAAGAACCACTTTTTGGTGAGTTTGAAATTTTCGTAGGCCATCTTGGATCCGCTATCTTGGAATGAACTTAATTTTTTTTTGAATGGGTCATGTAATACATTATTTCGATGTAAAATTTCAAGAGAAGACCAACGGTGAAATTTGCACATCCATATCTTTAACCGATTAAAAATGGCGGCCAAAACAACGAAATCATGTTTTCCGATTTTGGTGTACTATTTTTTAATTAAAATATTAATTATTCTTGTATTTGGATTCAGAATTAAATAAGCTTTCAAACGATATGGTACACAAAAGTATTTAATTTAACCACTCAAAATCAGTTTAAAAAAAATCAAAATGGCTGTAACTAAAAATATTTAAATACGCCTAAATATCGTTGTGTGGCATATCGTTTGAAAGCTCATTTAATTCTGAATCCAAAAAGAAGAATAAATATTTTAATAAAAAAATAGTACAGCAAAATTGGTCAAAATCGGAAAACACGATTTCGTTGTTTTTGGAAGCTATTTTTAATCGGTTAAAGATATGGACGTGCAAATTTCACAGTTTGTTTTCTCTTGAAATTCTACATCGAAATGATGTATTACATTACCACCTTCCCATTTGAAAAAAGTGAAGTTCATTCGAAGATGGCGGACAAAAATTTCAAACTCACCAAAAAGTGGTTCTTTTATGGTTGTGAATAACTGCTTTTATTTCTAACTCATTTAGACTCGTATATTTTGAGATATTAAGCTGTTCCCAGACTTTTTAAACACCCTGTATATATAGTTGTTGATTATGCATATTTGTAAAAATCTTGTGGAAAGGTACAGTATATCATTAGCAAGTTTTAGTGAACTTTAGATTTTTAAGGTCAAAAACGTTTAGTATATCATTAGCAAGTTTTAGTGAACTTTAGATTTTAAGGTCAAAAACGTTTAGGGTCTACTGAGATATTACAATAAAATATAAACCTTACATACAAAATTTAGGTTTTGGTTCAAAACGGCAGCTCTAATCCGTCATCAAGACCGGCCATCTTGAACCAAAACCAAGAAGTCGAAATATGCGTTTTAAATTATGTAACACTCGGCAATGTTTACAACTGATATGTCTTCAAAAACGTCACCAACCCTTCCCTCCCAAATATGCCTGGTAACTGAAATTCAAAAAATATGTTTCTCCGATTCTTTAATTGCGAAATACTCGTCTTTCAGTTGGAATCAAATAAAACAATTAGTTTACTCTCTGTTCGAACAACAAGGGCCGTCTGTTACAGCCAATAGAGGTGCAATTAAATATTTTAGTTCAAAGCGTTACAACTATCACGTTAATTACACGTGGATACATTATATATTGAATCCATTTAAATAGATTACCTCCCCAAGCACGGTGGTATTGCGCGAAATGATTTCCCTACAAAGTACATGTAAACTTTGTCAAATACAGTAATTGAATTTACCGCGATATCAACCTGCCAAAAGCAACCGTGCATCGCCGTACTTCCACTCGGCGCAGTTTTAATACCTTTGATATTTTACTGTAAAAGTTAATTTATATAGAACCATACGTTTAATGCTCAGATTTTATACAGAGTTGAACTATACAACGTGTCAATTAAAACTCGGAAAGCCTTTATAACTAACAATTACTTTCATAACACGTTTGAAAGAATTCATTGGCAGGGTTTTAAGTGATGTAAAAGCATTGTTTTTGTTTTCGTTTTTTTCTGTGAAAGATGTGGAAATCTTTCAACAAAATTATTGAGTGACGATTGATTGTTGAAGAATAGTTGGTTCTAATATTTTTTTTTTTAAATAAAGAAACAAAATTAATTTTGTTATTCTTTTCTTTTGGATCTGCACGATTTATTCTGTATCGTTATTATATTGTGTAGTCGAAGATATTGTTTTTACTTTCTCACTATACTAGAGTATAGGGAAAGTAAGTGATCGCAAAAAATATCGATGTTGAGACTTTTGTGGAAATATCCGTTTTGGAACCCCTGAGTCCAAAAAAGTGGTTTTTACAAAATGTCTGTCTGTATGTATACAAAGCTGTATGTATTAGTTCGATCGATTTCAAACAAATTTGCATAAAAAAAACCACAAAAATCAGTTATTATTTTTTTATAAAAAAAACTGCTTCAACTATTTTGATAAAATTTGGCTTATTTGTAGCCTTTAATGTACCCTACCATATGCAAAAAACAGCATCTTTCTAAAAATTCTCGTTTAACTGATAATAATAACTGACTTTTCGGGTGTTTTTTGGCCATAAAGGCGGTCGTTTTTCAAAAAATTTCAAAACCTTTTTTCGTACATCTATACAAGCCTAATTGACGTGTTTGGTGCAAATTTGTTCGAAATCGATCGAATAGTTTTCTCTCTAGATAATAATAGTAATATTTATTAGTTAATCTCCTACTTTAATAAATCACCTTTCCTACCCCACCTACAATTATGAAGTCACAGTGAATCTGTTTAATAATTTAAATATGTGTGTGAGAAAGTATCTGCCAGTTCCTGGTACCGTTTATTTATAAGGCTGTGAATACTTTGCAGGTATGAATTATTTATAAACTGACTAGTGGACCCAGCAATGCTTCGCTATTGCTTGATTTAATTTAAAGGGTAGTAAAGTTATTCCATTTCATAATATTGACTTAAGTAACCGAATTGCAAAATGGTGTTTATGCCACTTAAATACTACACAAATTTAGATTTATAGTTTGTAAACCTTTATAGATAATACAGTAAACCTTTTGTTTGCTTGTACCTAATCTAAAAAAAACTGATGGTTGTGAAGAATTGTAAAAAAACTGATTCTAAATTAACACAATTGGTTGCAAATAAACGGTGTTTCGGTTCATTGTAGGCCTAACCTAAAATTATGTTCAGTTTTTGATCCAACTCAGCTGTTTTATATATATTATGCAACAACCAATGTTTGAATTTAATTAAAATATAGTAAGCATTTTTAGTTGATTTTTGTTTTTGTTAGCTTAAAGTTGGTCAATCTAACCTAAAAAAGCTTTTGATTTTGAAGAATAATAATCTGACTATTAATGCTAAGTAAAGTTTCTGTGGTAATTAATGTAAACAAACATGTGTTACTAAGCATTTCATTAGAACAGCTGTTTTCGTGAGTTCATAGCAAAAACTATGTTCAGTTTTTCCCGAGTTTGAACATAATTAGGACTTTTAAGAACGTTTTAAAAAAAAAATAGCCTAATTGGTCCAGCCGTTCTTAAGTGATGCGCTTACCAACGAACAACATGTCATTTGTATTTTATTGAAAACACATTTGAATCAACTGTTGTTTTATCAAACAGCTGTTTTATCTGTTATTTTATTTTATTGGTTGCTATGGTAATGAATGTAAATACATTCAAATAACATGGCTGTGTTAGTTCAATAGTCTAGGCCTGACCTAAAATTATTTAGTGTGTTTAATTTTATTTATGTATTTTTCATATATTTTAATAGATATTCTCCTATTCTGGGCGGAGACAAATCCAACAAATCAAAGATTATAAAAATTGGTTCAGCCATCTTGAATTATAAGTGGTGTAACAAACCCGACTTTGGTTTATATATATAGGTGAGTTATTGATTTTTAGTTAATGTGTATGTAATTTTATAATTTCAAAGTGTATAATTTTCTTGTTGAGATGAACGGCGACGCCAAACTCTTAGTATTAAGTTAGAAGATTGAAGTCTCAAACGGGTAATTCCTAGGAGACCCCTATATTTGTTTCTTCACCGCTATATTATTTTCTTGTTTGGATTTCAATTTATTATTATTTTAAGTAGAAATGTTGTCATTATTTTTAATCCAAGTAAGAATAGATTTTTTTTAAATTTTGTTAACATTTGTAAATACAGGGAGGGACTGTATGTCTGTCCGTCTGTGTGTGATTTTTACAAATACCTTAACATCTCAGTAATAGTTTAGACATAACCCTGAAACTTGGTATGAATATTTATCCAAATGCGGAAAATTTGTTTTCCTGCAACAATATGTTTCAAAATGGCAGCAGTTGAAAATTTACTATGTTCAATATCTGGAAAACTATACGTTTTACACAAAAATGTTAAGACACCAATTGTTTAGACTGTTTCAAGACACATCCAAAGATATGGTTTTTAATAATTGAGTCATAAATAATGGAGATAACTTAAATTTAGTGGTCGAATGTAGGGCTTCTTTTTACTATTTCATTAAGACCAACTTCAACACCCGAATAGCTCTACATTCGATCTAAAATCTCTGTTATTCATTACTCACTTATTAAAAACCATAAATATATATA
>JAGFPH010010022.1:24269-42870 GCA_018207615.1 Philaenus spumarius
AATCATCTGTTTTCTTTTAAACTGTATTTTATTAGAGGTAAGCCTAAATGTTGTATCTATTTATAGTTACCATGGCAACGAATACTTCTGCTAAATAAACGTACCCTTTATTTAGTTGTTTAATGTTATAGGCCTAACCTAAACATGTTCACGGAAATTTGCAATAATAGTTATTGACATGAGCGAACTAGGCCCTAGGCCTAAATCGATATTGACATATTAAACTTTAATTTAGGCCTGACTTATTTCTGAGGCATAGCGTTGAGATTATGGTTAATCCTTTAAACTGTATTTTTATTACAGGTAAGCCTAATGTTATTGAAATCATAGCCCTGCTTATAATCGAGCTTTAGCTCGGTCTCCTGGTACTTAACATTGATAAAGAATCAATTATAAATTAGAAATTACTGTAAAATTACAAAGATTGTATCATTTGCTTTCCTACAAACCGGAATATTCGCTGCTCATTTTAAGTTAGATAACTAGTTTTAACTTTACAGTCTAAAATAATTATAACCTTTAAAATAGTTGAAATTTAAAAGGTAGGAGACGCTGTAACATTATGGAGCAAAGTTAAGTATAGCTTTGAAGAGAAGTTCACAATTTGATTTAGTTTGAGCTTAAGGAGTGAATTTGAAGTTAACATATTCAATGCACTACTTCAGCTTAACTAATACATATTGAATTACACAGGTACAACTCATCTTCTGCCATTGTACATATAGGTTCATGGATTCTGCGGACTTTGTTAAGTACTTGTATATCTTACTGTTATACTATGTACAGATATTTAGTGATACAGAACAGTTGGTGATCCCCCCTCCCCCCAATTTTTAGGGGCTTCTTGCACCCACTTCCTGCTCAAACAAGTATGTTAGCTAAAACAATCGCAACAATCGGAAGCACGTTTTGTGACAGGAATTACATTTATTTTTAAAGATTTTTTTTACTAGATTGAGATTTTATCTAATAAAATAAATACCAATCGGAAATCATTCTGCATATTTTTTTACATGGCCTTACATGTCATCTCGTTTTATCAAAATGATCATCATGTAAAATACTATAAAAGTAACCTGTTCAAATCCACATGGGATTCTACAGCGTGTCAGCTTCCAATACGAGGCCACAAGGTCAAGGTGCTGTGAGCGGGTGCAAGCAATTTGTACACGAAGGCGATGGAAGGCAGTTATTCAGAGCCTTCATGAGTTGAAAAATTCCCCAAATATTGGTTGAAATCCTAAAAAATATAAACTCAATTTTGGAAATTCGCTCAACTAACATCAGCGGTTCAGTTGCGGGTTAGAATTAGTTAAATTTATATAAGTTCTTAATGTGATATTTCATGTATTAATTTTAAGCAATCCCGATGAAGTCTTTGTATTAAAATATGATTTACAAGTGTAGCGTAAATTTATACAAGGCTATATAAGAGATTACATCCATTCTTTGCACATACTTGTTCTTAACCCTGGAACTGTTAAACTGCACAATTGTGCAGTTTTCCACGCATCAAAACACTGAACTTCGCCGTGTGTGACAACTCAACTTGTATTGAATATTTCACCCACTAAAAATCATCCAATCGTAAAATCACCGGCACCGTTGGAAAGGAAATGAATTAAACTTTAATTTTTGCATTTACAAGTTTTTTCTAAAACGTATATTTACATACGTAATCATCGTTGCAGTATTTTAGTTTTCTAAAAACCAATGTCGCGCGAATTTTAATGCACCAAAACTACCTTTAATTCCAGTTTCTATGTCTTTAAATACAGCCCGCCCGGTATTTTTCCGAGTTATATCTGTATACTGAAGGATTCATCACACTTTTACCTATCTGAAACTGCCATCCAATCCAAAATCGGACAAATAGTTCCAAAGATATGGAATTGTCTGTAAACCTTTGCAATTGAGCAGATTTCAATCAATAAAACAACACATTTTGCGTTCGAGATATCTTTTACAATTCAAATTATTTCAATAGACTTTTTGATATCTATTTATAGGCCAAAGTTCAATCTTTCATTTGGTGTAAAGCAAACTATATTTGACTTTTTAGATGTTATTCAAACAGCAGTTGAAAGTTCATATTTGCACAGAATTCATACTACCGCTTGAGTTTGCAAAACAAGGCTGTTTCCATTGTCTTCAACGGTCATATTTTGAATTTCCTTTGTCCACACGAGGTTTCATTTGTTTCATCTTACTTTTGTAATTCAATTGATTCTAAGTAAAACACTTTTATGATGAGGTAATATACAAGTATACAGTTCAATTCTTTGATTTATTCTCTACACTTTGTTTTAATAATATTTCATTTTTGGGCAAAGCATATATTAGTAAATTACGTTTCAAATTAGGCGGTTTTGTTAGCAATCGTGTATTTGTAACACAAAAACTGGTGTTTTCAAAAGAAGAAATTTGAAATCGATAAATGTTTTTATACAGTTCTATTTAGAACTAAATTACGAAACTTTTTTACATTTACGAAAAAACTACAAAAAATGTTTACGACTTGTTATGTAGGCCTAAAGTTGAACTTTTTCCTTTCGTTACTGAACATTTTTTGCTTCTTGAGCTAATAACTTTTACAATTTTACATCAATGAATTTTTTAATTACATATATGGATTTTTTGAACCTTTCTATACAAAAAAGGTACAGAACACTTTTGGGATTGGTATACAATTACTATATTTGGCGAATTTTTGAAAATATGCTTGCACACGCCAAATGACTTGGCGTTGCAAAACATTAACATGGACAGTTGTAGGGTTAATTAACTACATAAAGTATTAGCATCTTTGCCATCTGCATTGTTAGACATTGAATTTGGATTATGTAATTGTTCAATGCTTCCAAAACAGTTAGCAAGTAGGCTAAAAATTCAACAGTTAACCAAAGTGTTTAGCAACTAGTAATCTAGTTGTTTTGTAGAAATATATGTTGATCAAACATACTAATTAACTACATAAAGTATTAGCATCTTTGCCATCTGCATTGTTAGACATTGAATTTGGATTATGTAATTGTTCAATGCTTCCAAAGCAGTTGGCAAGTAGGCTAAAAATTCAACAGTTAACCAAAGTGTTTAGCAACTAGTAAACTAGTTGTTTTGTAGAAATATATGTTGATCAAACATACTGTACTGCTTCAGAATGTCCAGATATCTAGCTAACTCAAATTTAACGTTAGTATTTTCACCAATTTAGTTAAAAAAAAATATATTTGACTCGTGGTCTATCGACACATTTCTGTATAGGTGTGGTCACAGAGGTAAATTTTCCTGGATACATGAAGTGGGCTGGGAAAGTATCAACAATAATTAACAAAATTAACATTTCAGCAGTTGTTCTTTTTACGTTGTATATTTAATCATTGAAAGAAGATAATTTCTGTGTACACAATTTATTATGTTTCGTAAACATTTTATTGGATATTTTTTAGATTTAACTTAAATTTTAATATACATTATTATTAATAATGAAGTAACAAATAATCCAGTTTAGTAGATTGATTATCTACTTTGCTAGCACTAAAAGGTTAATAAATAATGTGTTATGCTTCCAAAGCAGGTACATAGTTATATGTAATAGTAATCATCAGTTGACCAGTTGACCTAGTTCAACCTATTGTTGGTTGACCTATTTGCTTTAAATTTCAATGTTTATTGTAATTAATTGGTGCTACATCCTTATAGCCTTAGTTATCTTTAATTTAAAACAATTAAATTTGTATTTCACAGATTGTCAGAACTTAGGCCTTACTATATACTATACAAATTATAATTCAAATGAATCCAGTTTCATAGATTGACTATCTGCTTTGCTAGTCCTAAAACTTTAATAAATACATGTGTTATGCTCCCGAAGCTGTAGGTTAAATCTAATTTTGATATAGATTGGTTACAAATTGGTGTTATCACCTTACCTTAGGCTATCTATAGTTACAAATAGATTTAGTTTATAAGTACAGGTAAATATCATCCATGGAGATCTTTCTAAAGTAAGGAGGGAGAATAATCTTTTTTATAGATTGATTGATTAATTGCTTACTTTGCAAAACTATACATTTTGTAAGCTTACAATATATGCAGTTTATTATAATGGCCTTAAACTGTAAACTTAAATCAATGAGTATTATATTTCAGTATATTGAATAATTGATTGTGGTAGTTATTAATTTATCATATAAGTTAGAATAATCTTTTTTTATAGATTGATTGCTCACTTTGCAAAACTCAATACATTTTGTAAGCTTCCAAAATATGCAGTTTATTATAATGACCTTATTCTGTAAACTTAAATCAATGAGTATTATATTTAAGTTATTATGAGTAATAGTCAATTGTGGTAGTAATTAATTTGTCATAATGCAAAAGCTATCTTTAGTTAAAAAAAAAAACAATTCCGTGGAATTGTCTTCTTGGTTATAGGCACTACCTAATTATAGATCAGGCAGAGGTGGTTTTGTAAGCTCAGGTTATGATAAATATGTCCATCATCATACTTCCTAGTGATTTGATTTGGGATCCACCTAAAACCGACGGTGCATTTTTTTATAAGATAAAAGAAAATTGCCAACTAATAAACAATGTCTGTGAAAACAGACATGAAATAGGTCTGTATTTTGGTTGACACCCATTTTGGAAATGTAACATCAAATCGTGTAGGCAACAAAATAATCTCGCAGAAAGATTTTTATTATTGCTGGTCAGAAGAAATGAACTCAGTGAAATGGTGTGAGAAACAATTAGGAATTAATAGTTAAGGAATTAAGTCTACTGCAGTTGATTGGAATAACTACATGTGTGACTTTGTGTGTTTAATGTTGAAAATAAAAACAGTGGTAAAATTGGAGGGGTCGGCAAAATCTTCAAAATCGACGAAAGTTTGTTTATAAAACGAAAAAGTAAAGCTACGGCTATACTTGTACGATCAGATCAGATCGGAGCCGAATTTTCCGGTCTGTCGCGGAATTCCGATGGAGTTGCTAAATCTATCAGATTCGCAACGTCCCGACATGTGTCTGAAGGATGCGCGCGCATTCCACCTCACCATCAGTTAGTCTGAATTTGCTGTTGTTACTGTAACAACTACCGTAAATTGCAAAATCATCTAGCTCGGACACCGACGAAGAATTTTTGATGATTGTGTGTTGGATGAGGAAAGAAAACAAAGAAAAATAGGTACACATCCTAACAATCAAAAGCGACAAATAAATAGAAAAAAAAATATATTGTTAAACTTAAATTTTGCATAGGCAAATAATTTCGAAAAGCATTATAATAAACAAGTTGTAGTTGTTTTTGTCAGTTGAAGCAACGTAATTAAAACAAAATATAAAACGAAATATGCGTCTGTTGTGATTAGTCCAGTATTACATATGTCAATTAAGTATTGCCAATTTCATAATAAAAACCAAGGTTAAAATTATGACTGTTTCTTACGGATGACATTTATAAAGACTTAGAAATATGAAGTTTTAGGTCCTACTCCAACATCAAAGAGTCAATATTGTTTTGTAAATCGTCCTTTGGTAAATTTTTAACACTTCAAGTAATCTGCATAGAAAAGTATATTACCGAGTGTGATGCTTTGTTATATCTAATTTATAATTCTATGACATATATACAAAGTCTGATACATATTATTTTACTGTATCACTGTTATTTTTTGTATGATTGTTTTTAAATTTGAGTCTTTTAATTATAAATAAAGATACCTTCTCCACATAGCCAGTTTCTTAAAATGTTTTTTTTTTTTTTTAAATATACATACTGATAGGCAGATAAGTTAGGGTAGGTTGGTTAGCCTTTTCACTAAATTTAGAAAGTTCAGGGTACACTTTGTACATTTGTGTTTTATTAGTATTAACCTAGGCTATTTTGTATTTGAGTTTAAAATTTAATGTAGTAAACAAATTTTTATACAAAAATTATTTTATTTAAAAGAATTAACTATTTTTTTAAATGCCACTTCCTTTGATATAAATTTACCGTGTTATATGAATATTTACTTGATTTTTCCAGTCATTTGGAGGATTTCATCACCTTTTTTCATCACAAATTGTCCCGATTGTTGACGAAATAGACCGAACGTTCTTTCGGATCGGTAGGGGTGGCTATATCTATCAGATCCGCTTATAGCCGACCGTTCTTGTATGCTCTCAGAGCATGGAAAAAATTCGGCTCCGATCTGATCTTATAGATTTGCCACCCCCTATTTAAATACACAGAAAGAATACCTTCGGAAAAATTCGGCTCCGATCCGATCTGATCTGATCGTACAAGTATAGCCGTAGCTTAATGCAGTTCGAGTTTTACCACAACAGTGGGTGTTTGGTGGATTGTGCCGCTTGACTGGAGGGCGATTTTTAGTTAAAATCCCAAACAGGAGTGCTGGCACACATATGGCAGGAATAGCAAAACACATTGAACCAGGTACCAAAATAATATCTGATTGTTGGAAATGGTACAGCTCTGATTTAGCAGAATACATGTGGCGCTCGGATGTAGCTACTGCTGCGGCGACATCTTCACAAAACTTCTCGCGGACATTGCCGCCTTTTGGGAGTCAGTGCTCAATACTGTGCCATCGTTAACCGCTGAAATTTGTAAATGAAATTGTAAATACATATCTGTACTTGTATTAATGTCTTTGCTTTTTATTGTAGGGAAAAATAACACTAAAAAAACAGGAGTTGCCTATAACCAACAAGTACCATTGTTTTTAGTTGTAGAATTTGTTAGTATTCTCTAGTTCTAAAGAGGTAATAATATTTTTTAAAACCAGTTTCACAGATTGATAATGTGACTCAATAGTCTTGTAATGGTAAAAAATATCGCTGCCCTCTGCCATCTTGAAATTTTATAAAATATTGATTTTACAAAATATTGCTGCCATCTACCTGTATTGGTGATTAAGGAGGGGTTCTTATCTAGGCTGGCTATCACTGTGTCTTACTGTATTGGTGATTGGTGGTATTAAGGGAGGGATTCTTATCTAGGCTGGCTATCACTGTGTCATACATTGTTCGAATGGAATTGTAGATTTTCTTTTAATAATGAACTGTTGTTGCTTCTAAGTTTTTGTTCGAATGGAATTATAGTTTTTCTTTTAATAATGAACTGTTGTTGCTTCAAAGTTATTGATCGAATGGAATTGTAGTTTTTCTTTTAATAATGAACTGTTGATGCTTTAAAGCTGTTGTAGATTTTGAACTGTTATAATACGTTCATTAATTTTCTCTCCTTACAGCGATGTAATATATAGCGATTTTTCGATGAAGGATTATTTGTGTTTGTAAGTACACTGAATTAGGTGTTCTGTAAATTTAGACTTTTGTTGTGTTGAAAAATACTCCATATTGCAATTTTGCAATTGAATGTTAATGCGATATAAAGCATACATGAAATTATACAAAATAAAAGCAACATATAAAAACAATAAACTATCTTTAAATAAATTTTGTAAAAACAGAAAAAATATACATTCATCAAATTATGATGAAAATGGTCAAAAGTTGATGATAGAAAGGCATACTTATTCAAATATTACTTATTGATTAAATAAATAAAAAATGTCATTATACAGTAGCATAGGTCATAATTGTTCTCTCCTTAGCTAATTGTAGTGTACACTACAAGATACATCTTGGATTTTTATTCTAACTACACAAGAAGAGTCCAGATTCTTTCATTGATTTGAGATTACCTGCTTTGCTTGTCTTGAAACTGTATATAATAAATGATTCATGCTTTTAAAGCAGGTAATTTAATCTAATGACTATCAGCAATACTAAATATTCGATAGGACTCTCATCTTTAAGAAGATAACATGCATCATTTCCCAAGTCAAACCAGATATGCTTAGATTTAGCACCTGCATTGTTAGGATTAAAACGTAATGAAGTTTTAACCTTACAAAGTAGGCGTGGAATCTAAAGAGAAATCTATACTCTCACTGTTGCAAAGTCATTATTAATAATGTAAATTACTAGATGATAAAAACATGTGAAAGACTCCAACTGTCTGATTTGATGGTTATCTAACTTATTGTCATTAAATTCTGGTTATACAGTGAAGATTGTTTGTGGATATTTTATTTTGACTCTGAGCTTTAATTTTTACAGAAAATGGTAGCCTAATAAGTTGATTAAAAATGTAAAAATGCAGGTAAATAATTTAAAACCTTAAAATTCTCAAATGAGCAAATTTTGCAAGATGTATTTTAACCAATTTTTAAGTTCATTTTTAATAAATTAAAGTGACAAGGAATTCACAAAATTATCTATTAGCAAAGTAAAACTAATTAAAAAGTTATTTCAAAGTAGACCTACATATTTCTGAATATAATAGCCTAGTTTGAACTTTTAGTTAGCCTATTATGTCTAAGTGAACAAAGTAAAAAAAAAAAACTAAGAATTTCAGAAGGATTGTTGGACAGTACCTAATAACTTTAAAAAAAATACATCTTAAAAGTGTGTGTTGTAAATAGTATTTTTAATTCATAATTGAAGGGGTGAGTGGATGTAGGGGCTATGTAACAAAAAGTAAATTGTGAGATAACAAGGTTTAAAGTTTTTTTGCTGTAACTTTTTATATACTTTTATTTAAACAATAATAAGTGTTGCAAAATATTAATAGATGTTATACAATTTTATTTTAATATCCTTTTGCCTAAAATTGACCTTTTATTATTATTTTTTAAATATTTCAATGTATATAGCTCCTTCTTCCACTAAAGTTTAACAGTGGTTGAACACTTTTAAAATGAATAAAGGAGTTGCACTGAGTAAACATGAATTAACTTTAATAATATTAAACAGAAATATCACAAAAATTTTAATATACAATTAAAGGACACAATTAATTGAATCATAATCAATGATTAATAAAAAAATACTTGAAACTTATACTACACAATAATTTTTGATTTAGCACTTTTCTCAACAAATGTATCTTTTAATAGCTTACAGAGCTAAAACAAATTACTGTCTTTGTAGTACTTATGCATCATTAGTAGTTATGACATTTTGGTAGAACCACTGGTGTTCTTCAGGGATGTATTTCAGTTGTTCCATCAAGTTATCAATTTTTCCTTGTGTTATCTGACGTTTCTTGTTTGGTTCCCTTGCAATTGAGAAATTTTCCAAATGAGGAGTTCGCTTCAAAACCTTTTTTATATTGACCCTGTTTGAATGGAGTGTAATAATCATAAGTTTCCTTATACATATAGAAACCATAATTGTCAATCCTAAACCATTTTGCACCATCTCTAAACCTTACCTGCTCGTTCAAACAATCTTTCTTTCTGTAAAATAGTTTCATTTTTTTGTCCAAGCTATCAGTCTTTCTGAAGTGGTTTGTCATATCTATGACCATATTCTTTTTTCCGCTTTGTGCAATAATGTTTCTGTATTGGTCTGGAGAATACAGGGTTTCGTGTTTTCTTAAAATCTTTTCTACCCTCCCGAAAGCCCGATCGGAATCCAGAAAAGTATGTCCTACTTCGGGGTATCTGTGATCAATCACTTTGAAGAAACCTTTACACAAAAGATACTGGTGGAGGCACAAAATCAAAAAGTTTTTATTTTGGCCCCCACAGGAGTCCGACCAAATAATTAAATGGTCTTTGCCTTTGAATACATCATCTAATTCAAAAACAGTCAATAATGAACTGAAAATCTCTGAACTTCCTTTGGAGCTCTGCTGTTCTGTCCAAGTACAAAATATTGTCTTCTCAACATCTTTTGTGATTACATGTATCCCAAAATTATAGAACCAAAGTTGCCTCAGGTAGAATGCCTTTGATGTAGTAAGCTTAGGTAATGGCATTGTATGTTGCAAGTCAATAGTGACATAAACAATTTTGTCTGATGTGCGTGCTAATTCCCTATCAGTTTTCATTGAATCAAAGGCAGTATGATAATTTTCTATATGTTCTTCATTTGAATTTCCGGAGTCGCATTTGCTACATGTGTCACTTTGAGACTGACGGAAGGACAGATTAAATTCATTCACAAAATTGGAACGGTATGAACACTGGTTTGACATGGAATATTTCCTGTTTGTTTTCGTTTGCACATAAATCAAGGTAAAGTTGATGCATTTTTGGCAATGTTAGTAAGGGCGATAGATATTTTTTAAAGATGTTTTGTGTTCTTGAATAGTGAGCATATTCTGCTGGAAAACTTAAGATATGTTCTTTCACATAATCTTTTACTTCATCTGCCATTTTATGTGGCCTGTTACTATGCCGACCCCTTGCGTCAGGACTACTAGTGACTGAACCTAACTTGATTTTGTTTTGTAATATCTCAATTTTCTTTTTGCTAATTTGGTACAGCGCCATGAGAGCTCTTTTACAATTTAATACCTGGTTTACTTCTAAAGTAATGAAATACTTGTAACTTTTAGTCTTATGCTGTAACGCCCCTTTCCTTTTTCTCTCTGGGAGACTAGCCTTTATTGTGTTAAATAAAATGGCATTTTTTCCATTAACATCCATTTTATAAAATGATCGCAAAATATTACTTCTTTGCTCAAGATTAAATTTTTTTGAACATCCTAGTCTACAATTTTCAGGACACAGATTGCCCTCCTCAACAGACTTAGAAGCTATTTCTATACCATTGTACGATATGTAACGTTCTCCTTTTTCTCTTGCCAGGGCAGACTGACGTCTTTTCCATTGATCTGGTAACCTCTGTCTCTTTCTTAATATTTTGAGTTTAGGTGAAAATATCTTCTTTTTTAGCCGATTTGTAGTTGGAGGTTGATTGCTTACCTCTGCTATTTCACCGATGTGATTTCTATTAATGCTGTTACCTTCAGGTGGAATTTCGAATGTAGCATCTTCATCTTCATGAACAACTTCAATATCATCATCACTTGACAAGTAACTTGACTCTTTTTAAGGCATGTAGTCATCACTAGATCCCACAAACAAATCGCTCCTTTCGGAGTCACTTAGTTGTAGGTAAATATCTAAAAAAAATGAAATAATAATAATAATTAGGCCCTTTAAATGTTAGTGCTTCATAGTATTTTGTTGTCCAATAGGATTTATTATTCATCGATAGATAGATTACTTTAGGCTTTAACCTTTTGCGCTCCATTGGCGAACTCAGTCCGACATCGCTAATTTCCCATTTACTATTACTAGCCTTTATTATTTTACAATTTTCTAATGATATTTTGTGTAAATTTTGTTTGTGTTAATGTAAATAATGTAGTAAACTTGCTTTTTGATTTATTTTGTATAAAAAAATGGCAAATAATTGATTTTTCTGACCGATTATATTCAAAATAGGCCTACTCAATAATTTTCCTTTTAATCTCTTAACATTTTTATTCTTATTCTCTGGTTTATTCTGATTAAAATGATATAAAATATGTTATGTTTACTGTTATACTGCACATGTTGTGTGGTATCCCTGAAAGTAACACAGTTGAAGAGTTAATTATGAATTAGAAATGATTTTAAATTATGAAGATTTTATCTTTTTTGCTTTTCCTACACACCTGAATATTCGCTCTCATTTTAATGTTTGATTTATTTTACATATTTGAACCCATGCTCAGAAATAGTTTTAACTTCATAGTCTAAAATAAAAAAACTTTAAAATAGTTGAAATTTAAAAGTTAGGGTCGATGTTAGCATTATGGAGGGAGCAAAGTAGTAGAGCTTTGAAGAGTATTTGTTTTAAGTTAAAGCAAATTAGTAAATTTAGTTAAAATGAAGTAAACATTTTCAATTTACTCCTTCAGATTTAACTAACACATATTGAATTACACAGGTGCAACACATCTTATGTCATTTTACATTTAGTTCTGTGCAGGGGTTTACTGGTACCGGAACGCACCGGAACGCCGTTCCGGTACTGCTTTTTAATACATTTTTTAAAGTTTTTGAATCGCACTCATTCAATACTTGGTTCAGAATTTTACGTCCACCAATCGAAAAACCTCAAAGATATCCCCACACTACAGTGCATTGCGACTATGCGAGCCAACTACAGTAAAGTATGCCGCATTGTCCCTCAGCTCGGAATCGAAATGGGAGCACCAGCCACCTATTTTGCCAGCTTCGCGGCATACCTTTGATGTTCAGTGATCGCTGCGAACGGCTACAAATGGCTGTGACACTGGCCGGGACACCGAGCTAGACTGAAAAACGCAGGCAGAAACCGCTTAAATTAGCGGGAAGCAGGACTGCTCAAAATTGCTCGGTCGAGCCCGGCATCCTATTTTAAAGCTCCCATTGAAATACTGCGTAGTCAGTTTTCAAGCGATTTTCGCCCAGCCTGGCTTTGGTGTGAAAACCGCCTACTAAGAGACCGATGATTCAGAGTCGATTAGGCCGAAAAGTTTAAAAACCAGCGATGCTTAAACTTTTCTATTATTAACTTTTTCGGCATGAATAATACTTATACTTATCGAATAATTCATTTCACTTCACGATTAATTAATTAAAAAATAAATATCCCAAATGAGAGCACAACATGGAATACAAATAAACAATGGTGTACACTGACAAACGCCGTCACAAATACAAGGTCGAAAGGCACCCAGAAAGAGGAAAATATTAAAACGTACGTACCTGAACACCGGCCACACGTCAATTTAGCGTCTGCATTTGTGTGTTGTGTTCTCGTGATAAGCTTGCTTGCATTTAATTTTTCTTGCATAAGAAAAGTAATTTCTTGCTATAATACGTAAAATGTGTTTAGGTTTACAGTCTTATACCAAGGATTTAAATTTCTGATAAATTCTATTGACTAAATAAGAGACATTTTGCCAAGTTTTTGCTTAAAATAGTATGTGTCTCTAAAATTTGCTTTGTGCTCTATACAAGTACAGAAATAGTTACTACATATAAATGTGTACTTTTCTTATAAAAGTAAGTATATTATCTGCACCCTTAAACTCGGCAAAGATACGTAAAATAGGAATTTTAGAAGTGAAAATTTCTAAATTTTCCGGCGGAGTATTTTTGTTCAGTTCCGGCAGCGTTCCGGTTCTGGAAAAATTACGAGTAAACCCCTGGTTCTGTGGCTTTGTTAAGTGCTGTATTTATTCACTGTTAATACTATATCCGGATATTTATGGGTTATGGTACAGAGCAAGTTAGTAATACTAAAGCTTTCATCACAGTAATATTACAGCTTTCATCACTTTTTTTATTGTCTTATTACATCCCGTCACCCCAAACATTATAAATTACAGGTTGTGAAAGAAAGTGATTGATCTCAAATACAACTAGATTTATATAGCTGCAAAGACTACATTCTTTGTCTTATAGATTTGTTCCCAATTAATTAAAATAAACTATTAGCGTTTTATTTGCCATCTGCTTTGATGGTCATAGAATTTTTATTACTTAAATATTTAATTCCAAAACAGGTAGCAAGTAGGCTAAATTTGAAAGTTTACCAAAAGTAAAATTGCTTAAACAAAATAGTTGTTTTATAGAAATAAATCTTGATCAAATGTGCTGCTTCAGAATGTTTTGATATTGCTCTAGTTACCTCAAATTTAAGGCAATTGTTTTTTTACCAATTTTGCTAGCTGTAAAATGGTAATTAATTTGTTTCAAGCCCTCAATGAAAGTGGTATACTGTGCAGGAAACATACAGTGGCCATGGAGAATATCAATAATTAACATATGAAACAATTCAACAGTCCTTTTTAAATTATTTTGTTAATCTTTGAGATATAATTTATGCTTTTCAAATTTATTTGATTTGATAGTTTTTTTTTTAACTCAACTTTAATTTAATGTAGATTGTCATTAATGAACAAATTTGCTAGGCCTAAAACTTTAATAAATGTGTTACGCTCCCAAAGGAGTTATAATATAATGACAATCTTCTGTTTTAGACTTATTAGGCAATATTTATTTTATTTTGATATTGGTTTCTTATGTCTAGTTAATAGTCTAGTTTGATATCAGCTATGGAGATCATTCTAAACTAAAGATTAAGATAAATAACTACCCTGTTTAAAAAAATGTTATCCTGATTTACGGTACTTGCTTTGCCAGTACAATTTGTATTTAAATTTTTAAGTAGATTGTTATCAATTAGGCCTATGCTTAAAGCAATAGTTAACTAAATTTAATACAATAATTTTGTTTTGTGTCTCCTAAGTTGTCCTTTCTATGTACTATTATAATAATCATCAGTTTACTTGATTTATTCGGTCACTTCATTAAAATGTAAATGAAAGTGTAATTAATTAAGGTGGTTTTAATTGTTCATACTGCTAGAGTTTCTTTCACCCTACTCCAATTCTAGTGCATCTGTCCTAATCAATCATCATTTCAGAGAAAATATCAAATCTTAACAATATTGTAATGTGTTTTGCAGGGAGTCCATTTAATACGTTTTACTTTCATTTATGCTAATCCTATGGTAATCTAGTTTAATAGATTGACTATCTGCCTTGCTACTCATAGAACGTTTTGTTCAATGTTTTCCCTCCCAAAGCCAATAGTTAAATCTAAATCTGCCTTGCTAGTCATAAAACGTTCTGTTCAATGTTTTTGCTCCCAAAGCCATTAGTTAAATCTAATGGTAATCATAAGTTTACTTATTTATAGCAATTTTGTTTTTGTCCTTGATGTTATAATTTTGTCTTTTTTATAGATTGAAAATCTAATTTTAATAGATTGACTACGGCACCCGCTTTGCTACTCATAATACATTTTATTCAACGTGCATTGGTTAATCTAATGGTAATCATCAGATTACTCTTTCATTTAATTTTTATTTATAATTTAGTGTAGGTTCGTTTTTAATTGTTCAAATGCAAATTGCCACAGTTTAGTTGTTTATAATTTATAACAATTCTGGATGTTATAATTTTGTCTTTATGTACATACAGAGGAAGATGGGAAAAAATATAGGATTTTAAATAGATTGACTATCTGCTTTGCTAGTCCTAAAACTTGTTTTCAATGTTTTATGCTCCCAAATCAGGTACCATAGTTAAGTCTATTGGTAATCTTCAGTTAACAGCATCCCTTTTACTTTACTCAACATTTCAAATAAGTTTGACTTCTATTTAAATTTTAGTTGATTTTTGTTCATTGTTCAAATTACATAGTTTTCTTTAATGTATAGCAATTTTCCTGCTTTGTTTGTGTCTTGGATGTGATAATTTTGCCCTTCTGTGTACTACAGGGGAAGATGAGCAGAAGCAAAATAGAGTTTTAATTAGATTGACTATATCTGCTTTGCTAGTCTTAAAATTGTTCAATGTTTTATGCTACCAAAGCAAATAGTTAAATCTATTGGTAATCATCAGTTTACTTAATTTATTGCTAGTTTTTAATTTATAACAATTTTAGTTGTTGTCCAATTGCAATAAATTCTTCATTTAATTGTCTATATGGGAAGCCGAGCAGAAGATAATGCTCCCAAAGCAGGTAGTTAAGTCAGTTGGTAATCTTCATCTTTTATGTACAGTCGAACCTCTATAAGACGAATTTCAAGGGATAGGAGAAAAATTCGTATTATCGAGGTATTCTTAATAAAGAGGTTCGTTTTATCGAGGTTAATTACTGCCGTTATTCGTCTTATAGAGGTTTCTCCTCGCTCTCAGATAACCTCTATAAAACGAAGATTTTTGTGGCCAACCTCTATAATACGAATTATTGTTACCGTAACTGAAGTTACACTATTTTTTCAATGTAGGAATACTGTAGGTAAAAAAACGACTGTAACAATTTTAAAAATATTCGTTTATTTACATATTAAATCCCTTAAGTATTGAAACAAACAATAGACAGTTTGAAAACCATGTACTGTATACCAAGGGCGGATCCAGGACTTCGCCACGGAGGGGGCGCTTCCGGGGGGGGTCCCGGAAAAAATTGGGATTTTGTTGTAGTCTAAAACGTACTTTAAGGCAATCTTATCTTAAAATGTTATAAAATGTTTACTCATAAACACCAACATATATTTAATTGAAGGACTAAGTTTTTTTTTATTTTTACATAAACTTATAAGGATTATGATGATGTTTTGGAGATTTATCTTCATATACAACAATGAAAACGCCTATATATTAAACTGTAAATTTTAATAATACATCATTTTACATATAAATTTTAAATATATAAAATATATTTTTAAGTTCTTATCAAAAATTGATTGTTTCATTATACATTTTTGGCAAGTTTTTTATGCACGAAAAAACATAAGACTTTTTGGAAGGATGACAATAAACAAACCATAGTTTCAATGTTACAAAACAATTTTATTTACTAAATTTAAGTTGTTTTTAGCTATATACACTTTATAGTACAAAGTGAAGTCGTCTTGGCTTCTTTGCAAACTTGTTTATAACCTCGTTGACATCAACATTAATGTCTCTGTGGACATGAATCAGAGCCAGTCCTGTTAGTCTCTCTTCAGTCATTCGAGTTCGAAGCCAGGTCTTGAGACGCTTTAATGAAGAAAAACTGCGTTCTGCAGATGCCACGCTGACTGGAAATGCAGCTTGTAGTTTGAGAAGCTGGTAGATTTTCGGATATATGTCCAAGTCGCAATGCTTTAAACTGTCTAAAATCGTTGTTGGTCTTTTCAATGAATTTCTCCAGGGTTCTTGCCAAACCTGGAATTCTCCCTGAAGGGCACTCTTTTACTACTGATTTCGCCCTCCATTCTGCATTTATTTGCTTAAGTCGCTAACCTGAATGTTATTGGTTTTGCTGATAGCTTGTTGAGGGTTGAGCAAAAGGCAGCTCTAGCCAATAGCGGCCACATTCCTGATGCAAGCATTCAAATGATCTGCAGACAGTACCTCTACCCTAGCGCTATTTCGCAAAGAAGCTTTTATATTACTTTACTTACTTGTAATTTCTACACTAGTAGTTCTGTGAACAGTAGAACTCGCTCGTTAAAATAACAAATGTGGTTATGAGCTTAGGTTAAAAATAGTGTGCCAGTAAGGAAGTAACAACACACGGTTTAGCCAGCGAAACATTATTTTACAATTCCCGCGATTCCGGGATTTCTAGTTCTCGTTTTTTTCTTTTCTTGAGCTTTAACTGCTAAAGATTTTCTTTAGAGGCATTGTGTTTTATTTAGGTTAATAATGCGTAAGATAGCTAAAAATATTAAGTTATAGAGTGAAAACATATAATTAAATATTTACATACTTTAATAACTAAAACTTAACAATGTATTTACAGTTCCATAACTTCCATATCATATTCCAATATTAGAAATAATGAAAACAAACGATGTTAAAACGTCGTGATAGTAATCTCAACTTTATTCTCAACCCATGTACCAACACTTCCCACGGTGTCCAACGGTCATTTTTTGTATGTCCTTTATCGCTGAGCGGTTTCATTTGTTTCATCTCATTTTGTAATTCAAGTAAAGCTAAGTCAAATACTTTTATGAAATTTACAAGTATTCAGTTTAATTCTTTGATTTATTCTCTACACTTTCTTATCCCCTACACTTTCTTATTATTATATGCCATTTTTTGCAAAGGATATATTCCTAAATTACTATTCAAAACAGGCCTAGTTTTGTTAGCAGTCTTGTAGTAGGAACATAAAAACTGGTGTTTTCAAAATAAGAAATTTGAAATTGATAAATATTTTTATATAATTCTATTTAGAACTAAATTACGAAACGTTTTTACATTTATGAAAAAATTACAATAATTTTTACTAATTTTTATGTAGGCCTAAAATTGAATTTTTTCCTTTCATTACTGAACATGCTAATAACTAATAAATGTTTCTTTATCTAATAACTTTGTTAATTTTACTTCAATCATTTTTTTACTGGCATATATGAATTCTTTGAACCTTTATCTACAAAAAAGCTACGCAACACTTTTGAATTGGTTTAGAATAAACGTATAAAAACATGGTTGAAAAACAAAAACTTGGATGATTTTTAACAAATTTGAAGTTTACGGCCATTTTGTGAGCTTACCGTTAGAGATACGGAAAAAATCAAGGATACAATTTTGTTGAAAATCAAATTTGCTATTAGCAAAATGTCATTAGTTTTTAAATTCGACTTAAGGTTAAGGGTCTGCTCCAGTAAAAAAAAAAAGGATTTTCATCCCATAAGAGCTATGTTAAATTTCAAACCATTTATTTCGTTTACTTTTTATCATAAAATTGTTTGCAAGGTCCATTTTAAGCACAGTCACAATACGCATCCGTCTTGCAATTTACTTTTTTAAAAATTTCTTTCATTTGTCAAGTAACTGACATTTAGTAAGTACAAAGTTTGAATTTTTTCCTAACACAATAAAAAATTAATAATGAAAAATAATTTGCAACACGGATCCGAAATTTTATAAAGAATATTCAGTTTTTTTTTCAACACTCAATTACAAAAGATAGACTTATAAAATGGTTTTAAACAGTGGCGGCTTGCCCATAAGGGCTCTCGGACGCCGCCCCTCCAAAAGATTTGAAAAAGAAAAAAAATTAAATACCCATTCAATTATACATCTAATTAACCAAAGTATTTTTTCAATCACATACATCGAAAATGTAGGGAAAAACGCGCAAAAATAGCACGAGAAGTTTGTATTTGTAGCCGTGGGTCGCTGG
>JAGFPH010010023.1:7493-23795 GCA_018207615.1 Philaenus spumarius
ATATGGACAACAAACAGAAAAATATTATGGTTCTAATAGTCCTAGGGCCCAGGCCTTCAAAAGTTTATAGTCCTAGGGCCCAGGCCTTTAAAATGTAATGATTACCTAACTCTTGAAACTTCGTATATCTCTTATTTAAGTCGAGTCGGACAACATTTTTATTTGCAACAATTTTCGGTAGCGGGGCGTTTTCCTTTGAGAACCCTGCAAAGTCATTGATTTGATGCGGTAAAAAATTTGTAACCTAAACAATAATCTTTCTTTTAATTGAAAGTTTGTTTTATGGAGAAACCGAAAAACATTTTGTCGGACAAATATGATTGGTCATTACTGCGCGTCCGACACCCCGAACATGGCAAAGTTATGACGTCATCAAATTTAGTACCTAACCGCTGATTTTTTCAGAATCGTTTATAAAAAATATATATAACTAAGTGGTAACCTTGTCCGACAAAGTTTGCGGGGCATACTTGTTGTCGGACGCCTTAAAGCTAAGGGTTATATGCAACCCCTATATTTATGACCTTTTGTCGGACAAAAATAGGGTATGTAAAGTGTCGTATTTTGTGATCAGTGATTCAATTGTCCGACAAAAAAATTTGGGGCAAATAATTAGTCCGACAAAAAAAGTTAAATTTTTAAATAAATCTATAAATTGTAATCGGGAGGCGCAGTTTCGTTTCAAACGCATTTTTCTCAGTTAGTTATATAGTGCTAAAGCTGAAAATTGATTAAAATATTCCTTATAACATTTAGAAAGGCATAACAAACCCGTTTGCGAAATTTGTCCTCTTCGTTAAATTTTAGGGAAAATAGTTCTTTATAAAATTATAAAGAGTCTGCAAATAATTTTCAGTTGAAAATTTTCACTATTGTGAAATATTTTTTTATTTTATTAAAAACGCTACATCACGTTCTTCATAATACTACTAAGATTTAAAAACTAAACTTTCATCTTAAATAATAGAAAAAAACTCGAAAAATGTTTCAACGCGCCATCCCCTTATATGCGTATATTATTACAATGTTCAGTATATATATAGACAATAAACATATATGGGCAGCGATATAATATATATAATGTTATCGGATCATTCAGTGATTCAGCGAGAAATAAACTTTTGGCATTTCTATTACATGAGATAGTCAAGGATATTTTAATCAAATTAACTAAATATTTTAATTAAAAATACTAAGGGTTTATTAATAATTTTATATTTCATCCTAATACAAAATTGTTTGGTTATAGGCCTACTTAATACAAATTGTGATTGTTTTAACTATAAATGAGGACTATAATAGAGGACTTTAATAGAGAAACTATTTAAATTAACATATTATTGGGGAATACATTTATAAAACATACAGTAAATTTTACTTGTTTTTTTTTAGTATCATTGAATATGAAATACGTGTAATAAATATTATCAAACTATTAGGATGGTTCCATATGACCTAATAGTAAATGTTTAGTTTATTTTACTGTTGTATATTGGTGTTATTGTATGTAAAATAGTATTTAAAAAATATACAATTAACAAGTGTTAATATTAAAATTACAATTATTACTATGTTTATTTAAGTGCATCTAAATTTAAGATTACTTCAAGTGCTTTGTATATATTATAATTATTAATCTTCATCAGATTCTTCATATTCACTGTTGGCGTAAATAAATATGTTCTGCGAGATAATGAATGAAAGTATCTACATTTTAAGTCCACAACGTTTGTTATCAACAATTCAAATTTAAAATGTCAGTATCTTGACATTTTCTTTAAAACATTTTTTTAGAAAATTTCTTTATAAGACATGTCCTACTCATCGAAATCTACAAAAATGGTCTCTAAAAATATTTGTTTAAAATTTACATTTTAACGCGAAAAGAGCGGATTAGATTTTCACGTACGGGTAGAGCCGACCACCCGCCTTTTCCTTTCACTTTTCAAGTCAACTATGTGAAAATCTGAAACCACTACTTTCCGGATGAAACATTTATTTAAGGCAAACATTTATAGAGACCTTTTTTAGATTTCGAAGCGTAAGACATTCTTTATATAAAACTTCATTCTTTATCAATCATATTTTGGGATATATAACCGGTTTAAATCTGTAAACGTTTATAAAAAAACAAAACGTTATGCACAACCTCCGTAGCTAATAAGTAGATATTTTCATTCTGCATCTCTTAAACTACAGTTTGAGGCAATACAATTCTGGAGATGCTCTCATACTGGAGGGCGGCAGGTCTAATTTGTTACGTTTCCCAAGTCCGATAATTTACTAAACCTTAACTTATACTGTAGTTATAATAATCTTGAATTTTTAGAAAAAAATAACTAGACTAAATTATTTAAATATTTTAAAGTGAAATATAATAACTCAATAATACATGACTACCGAAGGTTTTAACCGCTAAAAATATTAATAATAAGTATAAACTTACCTTTCAGTGAGAAGAAATATTTTTTACACTAAACTCTTTGTTACAGCTAGAATGCTATCTAATCTCATCATTTTCCCAACTCTGAGGCAATACAACTTGATTGAATGTATGCATATGGTACTTGCGAGCTCTTAGAAATTCGTTGCACAAAAGCCATATTTCACGAGAAAAAGCTTTAACTTCTTACCTTTTTTGCCTAAATTGAGGAGTGAAATCACACAAATAATGACACAAAAACAATCCATTTTGGTAAATTTTTAAAGCACAAACCCGATGCTTGAAAAGCTAACTTTGATAAACTATTAATTTTTGGAGGTTAACAGAAAAATAACGGAATTTTACTAGCATGCTAAAACGCTTTCACTTATTGAGAGAGAAGATAGTTTTGGAACAAAGTATAAAGACACATAATATACCTGGCCTATGGCATGTACAAGGTAACAGTCTTATTATACAGACTGTCCCAAAAGTCCCGGACCGGTTTAATAACTCCTAAACGAAACTAGCTACAGTAATAATATTTCAGACATGACTCCTGGCTACAAAAAACTATTTTTTGAGTTGTTAGTCACTATTGCCCCTGCCCCCAAAAACCAAATTTGGGGGGGTTGCCCCAAATTTTTAAATGTAAACCCCTATCGAGTGACCCATCATTTTAAAGGTCTCATTGAGATAAACACAACAGCGCAAATCTGAAGTCGATATCTTGCTCCTGTCCAAAATGGCTGACCTTTTAGTGTTTCTTATGGTCATGTAATTTAAAATTGACCCCCATTGGTTGTATTAAACATTTTTATTATTTTAAAACAAAGTAAACACACGCACAAAAGAGTTTAAAGTATAAAAACAAATTTGTCATACTTGGTAATAATAACAAAATGTTTTTCTTTACACTCAAAAACAAAGTTGCTTACCAAAGATGATATCCAGGGTTTAGAGTAAGTATTCGAACTGCTTTCCTTCCACAGTCACGCAGTGTGCTAGTCTGTAATAGTGATGCTGTACTACATTCTGTATCATTTCCCCCGGTATTTGCTGAGCTTCGTGCGTTTTTCGTTGTCGAAGTTCTATCAAGTTCTGGCCATAAGAAACACTAAAAGGTCAGCCATTTTGGACAGGAGCAAGATATCGACCTCGGGTTTGCGCTGTTGTGATTAACTCAATGAGACCTTTAAAATGATGGGTCACTCGATAGGGGTTTACATTTAAAAATTTGGGGCAACCCCCCCAAATTTGGTTTTTGGGGGCAGGGGCAATAGTGACTAACAACTCAAAAAATAGTTTTTTGTAGCCAGGAGTCATGTCTGAAATATTATTACTGTAGCTAGTTTCGTTTAGGAGTTATTAAACCGGTCCGGGACTTTTGGGACAGTCTGTATATTTATAGCATACGATTTGAATGGATTACAAGTTTGGTTTTATTAACATTAAATGGTGCTTAATTTGAGGATACAAAGTTTATATTCTTTCATTTAAAAACGAAGTGGTCAGTTATACCACCCTGATGTATAAACTTTTACAATGTCTTTATAACAATACTAGATAATTATAAGCTTACATGAATGTAATTTCTATTAAATTGATATGTTAATATAGTATAATAATTACTAAATATTTATTCATTATATATATAAATAAGTTTTGTCAGTTTCTACACAATATTTTTTTTTCAAATATCCATATAATACTGCAGTTTTGACTTTGTAGAACTACTTAATGTATGCTACTTTTAATATATTCTAAATTAGTATGTTTTTTTTTCGAAAATCCCCAATATTATTGTCGGACAGATGATACAATGTGTTTGAAATATAATTACAAAAAAGATAAAATACAAATTTTATGTTATTTCATAAATATAGGGGTTGCATAAAACCCTTAACTTTAAGGCGTCCGACAACAAGTATGCCCCGCAAACTTTGTCGGACAAGGTTACCACATAGTTTTATATATATTTTATAAACGATTCTGAAAAAATCAGCGGTTAGGTACTAAATTTTATGACGTCATAACTTTGCCATGTTCGGGGTGTCGGACGCGCAGTAATGACCAATCATATTTGTCCGACAAAATGTTTTTCGCTTTCTACATAAAACAAACTTTCAATTAAAAGAAAGATTATTGTTTAGGTTATACATTTTTTTACCGCATCAAATCAATGACTTTGCCGGGTTCTCAAAGGAAAACGCCCCGCTACCGAAAATTGTTGCAAATAAAAATATTGTCCGACTCGACTTAAATAAGAGATATACGAAGTCTCAAGAGTTAGGTAATCATAAACTTTTAAAGGCCTGGGCCCTAGGACTATAACTATAGTTCAGTTCACATTTCCGTAGTTTGTGTCTGTGATTAGTTTAGGATAAAGAGGCATGGAATTGACACGTTTTTCAGCCTTTCTAAAAATATTCTACTTTGGCTTTAGTAACTGTTTTTAGTGTTTATTACATTAAATCTTAGTTTATACTTGTACGTATGAATTATATTGGTGGTGTAACTAACATAGGTTCTAAACTGTGTCACCTCAACCTATTCAATAAGCGAATGTTAAATGTGAGGTTAATAGCGCATAGGCCACTAATGAGTGAGTGAGTGTACTTCCTCTTTTGGTCCACTCTGTCCTGCCACTATCCCTTCTCGGGCTTTGTCTAGAAACGTACGGATTCTAAAATGATTTATTTTGTTTGTCTTTCATATTATAGTTTTACACAGTTATTTATATAAATAATACATTGAAATTAACTTAGGCAGTTATTATTACTCTTGAGGATTTTGTACCAAATTAACACAAACAAAATGTATAAATATATGCTACAGATTGAAGGTAAAACAACACTCAATCAGCCTAAAAACTCACAATTTTGCTAAAAGTCTTATAAATTGTCCATGTCCCCCAGATCTCTTGGTACGTCCCCTACCCACGATTATATTCTACAGATGACCCTCTTAAGTGTTAATCTGTATCTGCCCTGGACATTATTAATACCTTTGCTGCCCAAAAAGCTCGAAAAGTGACAATTAGATTTATTTAGATCAAAGAATTATTGGACTGTTAGTAAATTTAGTACTCAAAACTCATAGTAAAAATCTAATTTGTTTTCGATGTGTTCCCAACTGAAATAGTAAAGTACTAAATGAATACAAATTTATAACCAAAAGACATAAACTTAAGAATGATTTGAAGTTTAACTGAATGTCTCATTTCTTAATATGTTAACCACTTCTGTAATTTCATTATCAAATGAAGAAAAAGCCTTTTCTTTTTAGATTCCGTTAAAAATGATTACAAAAAATAAAATGAGGAGTGTTGAAATTTCACAACTGAATTTCGCTTATCTGCTATTGGTCCCAGCAGTGAAAGGTCTCACCGGTATAATCTATACGACGGTGAATACATGTGCCAACAGATTTGTTATACTGTACTCGTATTATACAGATAATAATTAAGTATAAAGGAAAAAATATTAATTTTGGGTAGGCTTTGTTTTTAGTGAACAGAGCCGCAAAATAAAAATAAATTATTTATTAATGTACAAAAAGTACAGTAGTTGGACACACATCACATGATTAATTCATTTAGGCCTACTAAGCAATTTAAAAAACACAGTAAAACAAAATCCTGCCCATATTTTCTAAAAAGTTTGGAAATACAACTTTACATCTGCTTCGAGTTAATATTTTTTTAGATTGACATTTTTTTATTTAGCTTCTTAGATACTTAAATGATGGTTATTTTGTTTCTGACTTTTTAACTTATAAATAATACAATATATCATTATTTCAACTTTACTTTTTCTTAGGAACTGAATTCAAAGAACTAAACATTTTTTGGAAGACATGTGAAATAATTTAATAACACATTACAAACAAACACTTAAAGCATACTGCATCCTTTTTGAATTAGAGATATAATATAAAAACATAAGAAGTAATCAAGTTTATCTGCCCTTTTATTTTAATGAGAATAAACAGCTGATATTAATAAAGTAATTGTTTTATTATGCTTGCTTTATGAATGAATGAATGAATGAAAAATGCTTTATTTTGCAACAAAAAATATAGTAACACAATATTCTGTACATTTGCATTCCAAAAGCATAGCTTGATTAAGCTGTCTGCTTGGTTGGGTAGTAATTTCAAACACAAAAACACACTTTACATCAAAGAAACTTAACACATTACGAATTTGCTGATCTTAAAAATAACAAACAACTTTAGAAAACATGTATTTAAAAAACAAATCTGGACTACTAATATACACTTATTTATTAAATTACAAAACGGCAAAATATCTTAAAAATGTATTCCATTAACGATAATAATTAGAAATTAAATTCTTGAATTAAAGCCCATCTGTACTGCCATGCTTGTTGAGAGAATTTTGCAAGTCGCACCCAATCGTGCCCATTCAAATACTTTAAAACCTCTTCCTTACTTAGCTCATGCTTTTTAAACCACCTGAATCTGAAATCTTTTAAAATTGGACATTTTCCGATAAAATGGTATGTGTCCTCGAACTGATTTAAATTACAAAGAGAGCAATTATAATTTTGTTCCTTGACCCAAGGCTTATAATTTAAGTGAAGCAAATCTCCCCTACACTTAAAAATCCATCCAATTAATTTCGAACTAAATTCATCTCTAAAATAAGTTTTATCGCCAAGGTCAAAGTCTACCTCTCTGTATAAGGCATGGTATTGACTTGCCCCAGCGGCTTGTATACATTTCTGCCTAGCATCGTCCCTTATCGCCTGCCATAAGGTCATCAGTTGTCCCCTCCATAGTCCCGAATCATCTGATAACGGCACAGAATGCCTATCAGCCAAATACCGCCACTCTCGAAACCAAAATAGTTTTTTTCTAATTATTTCTTTTGATAACATCTTAGGTCTGGTTATCGGCCATGTCCAGCACTTTTATTACGTACTTAAAATGTAACTTAAAGGCAAAAATAAATAATTTTTCAAAATTTGTCTCCAAAAACAACATATAGTTTGGTGTGTTTTGTGGCAGAATAATTGTTTTATTATGTGATAAGTAAAAAAATATAGTCCTCACTTTATGATTATTTGCGTAAAGGGAATACCAACCCATAATACAATACATTCATTATTTATTTTTACTTTACTTGAAGATATAGAGCTGAAATTTGGTAAATTTTTTCATAAATATTAAATAGAAAAAGTAAACCCATCGAATTTATGTCACTATCTATGAGGTTGAAATGGGGTAGCTACCCCTATACAACAAACAGTGGCGCACCGAGGATCTGGCTTTGGTGGTGGACTAAGCTTAGGTATATATATATATATCAATAAAATTTAAATGGATGGAAGTGCTTTAACCTGTCACAAATTCTGAAACATTATATTTTTTAATCTGAATGGTGACGGGCTTGAGTCGGACAATCTATATATATATATATATATATATTACAACGGACAAAACTCGTTGTAGGTCTTGAGTTTAAATTTGCAATTTATTTTGTAAGTTTGAATAATATGGACTTGCCGCGAGTTGAAGCCGAATGTAGGTCACGAGATCAGCATGTACACGCGGGCGGTCTGTTATCTGGTAGAATTAAACTTTTGGACCCTGCCTGTCTGAAAAGGAATGGGAACTTATAAAAATTACTTAAAAGATTCCTACGGGAAGCCAAAATCCAAGATTTGAATAAAAAATAGAAATCTTCGGGAAATGCATTACGCTAACCGCGGGTGTATTTACTGCAAGATTAGATATTAAAAAATCACAAAGTTACGTAAGATACGAGCTTTCTAAGAATGAGAAAATTTTCAAAATTCCTCTAATTTAAAAAAGAAAAGGTTTTTTAGGCTTTTCTTAAAAAGACCTAAAATAAAGGTGAAATAAGTTTTAGCGAAATTTTGTCATATAAAAAAGTTAATGGTAATTCATAAAGTTTAAAGGATAAAAAAGTAGGTTAAAAATAAAGTTTTTTAAATTCTAACTAAAACAAGTTTTAGTATTGATAAATGTAATTTATAATGTAAAAGAAAAACTAGAAAATTTATGAAAGGAAAAAGGTGATAGAATTTGCACCTTTACAGTTAATCGAAAATTTAAACTCAAACTTTTAACAATCCAAAATAGTAAATGGTATGTAAATGAAGTAGTTATGTAAAAATAATCCAGTATTTGAAATATGTTTCGGGAGTAAAGTAAAACCCCAGTTTGTGAAAAATCGTTAAAGTCCCTAACCTCACAGTAAGACGACCAAAAGGAGAAATGAGATGAAAATCCGGCTAGTGAATGAAAAACAATGGACAAGAAAAGTGAGAAAAAGAAAAACTGAAAGAAGTGGAAATTTAAGACTTTCCCGGGAAAAATCGCCGCGGAAAAACGCGCGCGGGTCGTGTACGCGAACCAAGAGTCGTACGAACGTCTTTCGTGTTCGTGTGGAAAGGTAACTACGAGCTGAGGAAAATGATGTCAGTTTCAGGAAAATCGGAAAAACCCTGGAGGAGTTACATAGAAAAAGAGTTTCCATAGCATAAAACTGCGGGAAGCGAGATAAGAACGCAAGACAGTAGAGGGGCGGTCCGAAGACGAGACGGTTGGAAGGAGAACAGGGTTACCAGCTTACGAAAATGGGCGTACTCAAAGAAAAAATAGAAACTTAATTAAAACAAAGGCTAAATCAAGTTACAAAATTATGAAAAAATTAAAATAAAATTAAGGATGAAAAGTTACGTAGATTAGAAGTTTGACATTGGCGAAAAAATGGATTTTAAAGCATTATGGAAATACAGTGGTAGAAAGCTTAAGTTGGCAATGAAATAGTGCCGAAAAACCTTATATAAACGATTGCTCGGGGAGACTCGAGATGCCTTAATTCTTTTACGATGTAAAGTGATACATCGATGCATTATTTATTTCTACGATGTAATTAAACGCATCGTGCATCCTTATTACTTTTACGATGTAAGTTGACGCATCAGGAGCAGATACTTGGTTTTTAAAAAATACTTTAGCGTGCTAGAAGCTAAGTATTTTCTTCGTTAAACTTTAAAAATTGTATAACAAGTAAGAAGATACGTCATTGCGGTTTTCATCTGGGATGCAGCAATAGACACCGCCTTAACTCTACAAGAACTTCAGTGGCAACTTAGTCTATACAAAGTTGGCCTAACTTGGGATTTTCTGGAGGAAAAACATAGCCTACAGGACAGCTGATACATGGAGTGATTCGTATAGCTTCCAGACAGGACTCCAGGACACCACCAGGCGACCACTAGGACATGCAACTGTAGCTACGAGGGAATAGACGAACCGGGATTGCAGACACGGCATAACCACATCCATCTTTAAGAAGCCATCCATCATACACCCAGACAACCCTACAGGACTCCACCTTCATCCACAAGACAACTCTATCAGCACGCAGAACATCTGTAGCTTATCATCACTATACAGCGTTCGCGGATTTCACCACAAACGTCGCGACGCCTGGACAAGGGTGAAAAGGTCGGTAGAAGCGTAAAATACGTTAGTCCCTATTAAATTGCCTGAAGTAAATTCAAATAGATTTATTTTAAATACTGGGTTACTTAGGATGTTAGATTAAGAAATATTTGTAATTAATTATAAAAGTAAATGCATTAAATCGTAAAGTCAAATTCAAATTTTCATTAAAGTATAAATTAGATTCAACTGAGTAATAAAATATTAAAATAAACTATAATAAATTAAGAGGTTAGTTCTGCCTTATAGTTTAGAAAATTATTATTTTATTTGAGAAGAAAGTTAATATTTGGTTTTATTTGAAAAATATTAAATACAAGAATTTTGTTTTATGTTTAAAATTAGAAAAAAAGAAATTATTAAAATTTTATTTTGTTTTATAAAAGGTTATTATTTACAAAAACACCTAATATTCAAATATCCCAATAGTTTATGAATTTTAGATTAAGAATTGATAAAGTGGAATTTCATAAAATACTTGCAAGCACAAATAAGCAATTTACAAGGTTAGTTCCAGTGTACTCACTCTTCAGAGGTTTACAAAAAGTAAAATTATTAACTTGTGTTCTAACTGAGCTAAAATCAAAAAATAAATTACTGGAAGTATAAAGTAAAGTTTTTTGTCAGAATAGTCAGCGAACTGAATATTCGACACATAGTTATTTCACCTAGGCCAAACAAAGTGAGATTGCCTATAAGACTTCCAGTAGGTGGAAATAACTTATTCTACAACTTAATTCTCGAAAAGGTTATCCGTTGTAGAATTGGCGTCCCGAAACGTGGGACCCGAAATATTCTAAAACGAACCACAGAAAAAGAGATTCGTTGTAGAATTGGCGCCCAACGTGGGGCTCGACGCGTTGCAGTTGTGGCCAAAACAAATTATTCTACATCTTAATTCTCGAAAAAGAGATCCGTTGTGGAATTGGCGCTCTTCGGTGTTGGCCGATTTCACTTGTGGTTAAAAAGTTAACCAAAAGTAAGAATCAGTCAAAGAACTAACGTAAAATTATTTGTGCTTAAAACTGTATATGTTAGCTTTAGAATTGTGTTTAATATTAAGCCATACTACTGCTATTTCCCGTGTCTGAAATATTTTCCGGTTTCGTGTCGTATTAAGGTTTAGAGGGGGAGTGAAAATTAAACAAATAATAATAAATTAACCAGTATATTAAATTTGTCGCGGTAAAATCGGAAGCTTGGGGGGCGTAGGCCTAAAAGATAGGTGTAAAATTAATTAAAAATAATTGGGAGTTTTCCGACGCGACAGATAACAACAAAATTAAACAGTTAAAAACAATTAAATATAATTAAAACAAATTAAACAAGCAATAAGTTAAAATGGCGGATACGGCGATGAGAGAGTTCTTCGAACAATATAAAAAGGATAAGGAAGAAAGGGCGAAGAAAGATAAAGAAGAACTGGAGGCCAGGGCGAAGAAGGAGAAGGAAGAAGAGGAACGCAGGCGGAAGGAAAAACTAGAAGAACTGGAGGCCAGGCGGAAGGAAAAACTAGAAGAACTGGAGGCCAGGGCGAAGAAGGAAAAGGAAATGGAGGAGGCCAGGGCGAAAAAGGAAAAGGAAATAGAGGAGGCCAGGCAGAAAGAAAAACAAGAAGAGTGGGAGAGGAAAGAGGAACGAAGACGGCTCAAGGATGAAAAAATCCGGGAAGAAAAGGCGGCAGAAAGGCTACAGCGAGAGAAGGAGCAAAAAGAGTTATACAAAGTTATTTCTGGAAAGCTGGGAGACCTGGAAAGAAGCCTGGAGGAAGAAAGCGTGAGGTGTAAGGAACAACACACCAAGGGAGAAGAGAAGATTAGGGAAATTGAAGGCACTATCCATTTTCTGGAGGAAACCACAACCACCATGAAAAATAACGTAGACAAAGGGTTCCGAACAATGGAAAGTCGGGTGCAGAGCGTTGAAAAAAAGATAGGAAACGTGATAAGCCAGGGAAGTGGGAGTAGGAATGTAGGAATTGTAATGCCGCGGTTTGACAGCGAGATAAATAAAATTGAATTTTGGGGGAATAGTAAAGAAAGGCTGAAACAATTGTTAAGAGAAATAGAAGGGTTAATGGACGAGTTGAATCCTTATTTAGAAGATAGGGAGAAAATAAAATTCATAAGACGCCATCTAAAGGGATACGCACCCGAATGGTTTAATATAACAGATCGCGAAGAGATGAAGTATGCCGAGTTTAGGGAGGCATTTTTGAGTAATTACTGGTCGCTCCAAAAACAAAAAGCGGTCAGGAATTATATAGAAAATAATAGGTATGTAGAAAGGGGAAACGCTAGCAGAACCGAATACTTCTCTATGGTAGTAAACAAAGCGCGAGATTTAGAACCCTCCCTACCTGAAAGTTTCCTTGTATTCACGGTGATGCAACATTTCAGCGAGCAAATAAGATTAGCCAGCATAGGTAAGCGAAACCATTCAAGACGCGATAGAGTTCTTGAATAATGTAGACATGATAGAGGAAAATCGGCGAAGTAGACCCCAGGACGCTCAGGAAACGCAAAATAGGCATAATTTCACACCTCGGAATAACCCACCAGTCCACAAATCCTATGCTTAAAACCCAAGTAACTCTAATCACCCAAACTCCAATAAACCACGTCCTTCTAACTCAAATCCTAACCAGCAGCCGAAAAACTAAGAAATGAGGTTCTGACAAAGGATAGATTTTTTCGGAATGACAGGGCCGATGAAAAAACAAAAAAACAAAAGAATAATATTAAAAAATTAAATACGCGTGTAAACACCGAAAATTTAGGAAATAAAAAAGTTACTCCTTGTAGTAGAATCGAACCTGAAGTAGGGGAAAAAATCGTCGAAAAGGAGCGCGAACGTCAGCCTAAACAGTTAGGTAGTTTAAATGTAAATATTAGGGAAGACTTGCTAGATAATAGGGATGAACCAGTTATACAGGAAAAACCGTTAGAAGAAATACCCGCGATTCCAGTAGAACTTGGAACGAATGCTAGTTACATGGAGATTGACACCGGAGCCGAAGTAAGCGTTATCCAGCAAGATAACCTCGAGCAATTGAAGGCGGAAGATGTCAAAATCTTAGAATTACCGGTAGCGTGTTTGGAAATAATTGGTGCATTAAAAGGGAAGGTGCAAAAAATCAGCAATCAAGTCCTAATCGAAGTTAAACTGGTTGACAAAAGCGTAGATTTACAATTCTTGGTAGTAAAAGGTCTAAAATCTAGGATAATTATGGGAAGTGACCTTTTATATAGTTTACAGGCAAAAATAAACATGCAAGAAAAATTTGCAATGTTCAAAATAGGTCAGGAGAATATTAAAATCCCGTTTATTGATAAAAAAGTTGCAATAACACGGTTAAAAGGAAAATGTTTTAATATTAATTCCCGATACTATAAAACCAATAAAAAGAGCAATTTAATTAAATCGGAGGTAATTAAATCCGACGAAATCGAGGCAACGAATACTAAACTCAAAACAAATAAAGTAAATATTAATCAAAGTAGTATGAACGAGTTAGTAAACAAAGCTGAAATCGTTAATGGACCGGAAGTAGGTGAGACAGGCATTAATGATGTAATGGAAGGGAAGTGCGGCAGGAGTCAAGACAGGAAGCCGGAGACAACAGCTAGGAAAGCAAATAAGGTTAGGATACAAAACGAAGACGGGTTGAATAAAATGATATCGAGGGAGGTGTCAGTTCAACGTAGGAAGGGGCAGAAAGCCGAACAAAATATCGTACCGAAGATGCTATCAAAAGAAGCCAAGGACGAGATTCCGCGTAATAGGGCATTAAAAAGGATTAATGTTCCAATTAATGTTAGGTATGTAGGTGAAAAGATTCCAATTACCAACAAAGCGTCGAGGCGCAATCAATGTATCCATAACTGTGAATATTCTAGTAAACGTTGTAATCCAAATAAGGCGAAGTCAAGCACTACACTACACTGCAATTTTTCCGACCACTCGATGAGTAATAAGAATAATAAAAAATATAAAAACAATAAACCAGCACACAAAGAATTAATATATGTAGGAGGAGCAGAGACACGTAACCAAAATCCACTGTTAAATATGCGTGGAAAAATGTCGAAAGTTAGATTTAAAAACACTGCTACTTCTGATGTAAATAAGACAAGGTTAAGTAGGAAACACGTTAGGTACAAAGTGAAAGTAGGCCTAATGGAAAATCAGCTGTCTGAACTTAGACAAGGAGGGGAGACGGTAACCCGAGCAAAAGGGCATGTAGCGGTTCCAATGAAGAAATGTAATAAGATAACTTTGACAAAGGAGTATAGTCATGGT
The DNA here is from genome assembly GCA_018207615.1 of Philaenus spumarius. Classification (NCBI taxonomy): domain Eukaryota; kingdom Metazoa; phylum Arthropoda; class Insecta; order Hemiptera; family Aphrophoridae; genus Philaenus; species Philaenus spumarius. The sequence goes on from JAGFPH010010023.1 coordinate 21,721, forward strand.
ACTATACTAACGGAACAACAAGAAAGCCTACTGCAAAAATTAATAGAAAAATATCATACAGTTTTTTCTGAATTGCCGGGAGTTTGTAAAAATTACGTTCATGAGTTGAAGGTTAATGCAACAGACACCTTTGTGAATCGTAATTACCCAATCCCCATAAATAATCGAAAGCAAGTAAGACAGGAAAACAAAAGGAGAGTGCGAATCCAAGAAATAAGGATGAATCCAGGTTTTACACAATTATTTTAGGATTGGAGAAACAGACAGATGGCGAACCCTGAATGCTTGGAAATAATACAGGATATTGTAAATAAAGTAGATTATAGAATTGAAAATAATGTATTATGTAAATTTATAAATGGAATATTGAAAATTGTAGTACCAGAGAACACGGTAAAAGAATTCAGAAAACAAGTACACGAAACATATGGCCACGCAGGAAGAAATAAGATATATAACATGATTAAAAATAGGTGGCATTTTAAATATATGAACAATCGAATTATGGAAGAGATTAGGAAATGTGATATCTGTCAAAGAGCGAAATACCCGAACCGATATTTAATAGGTCAAAGTAGGCCAATAATAACAAATAATATAGGCCGAGTAGTGGCGATTGATTTCTTAGGACCACTACCAAGAGGTTTAGGAAATGTACAACATATATTAGTGGTAGTGGATATTTTCTCTAAATATGTAAAACTATACACGGTAAGAAATCCTACGACCGAAAACAGTATAGATAAAATGAGGCAGTACTTTGCAGAAGTTGGCAAACCCGAAAGTATTCTAACAGATTATGGCAAGGCGTTTACTTCAGGGAATTGGAAGGAGTGGATCCAGGAAGAAAGAGTTCGGCATGTACTAATCCCTATAAGACATCCACAAGTAAATCTGGCGGAGAGGGTGAACCGAGAAATCGTGCGAATGCTTAGAACATATTGCTACAACCGACAGGCAAATTGGAAACAATACCTAGAATATATACAGGACGTTCTAAACACAACGCCACACGACACCACAGGATACACCCCTCAGGAGATACAGTTTGGCCAGGAGGCGAGGTACGTGTGGGATGAAGTCTTTCCGAGGGAACAACCAAATCCAAGAGAAGAAACGGTACGCGAAAAACACCAGAAGTGCCAGGCCAGGATCATAAGGGCCGGAAACCAACGAGCTGCTAAACAAAACCATGGTCGCAGATTTACAAACTTCAATGTAGGGGATTTAGTGTTAGTAACACAGAACACTAGCATTATGGCGAGTAAATTTAAAGGCGAGACCAGGAAACTGTTTCTACTATACACAGGACCTTTCCGAATAAATGAAAGAGTAGGAAATAAAACCTATATCGTAGAAGACCGGGTTACAGGAAGAATAAAGGGAAAATACGATATTCGAGATCTCAAACCATATGTTCAATAATTTAAGTTGTCATCCAAAAATAAATTAAAATTGTAAATATTATTGTATTGAAGAAAAGGTAGGCCTAATGCATAAACTGATTAGCCATACTGGGGAATCCCAAAAGTAAATATTTTGATGTGAAATGTAAACACTAGCGGTGCCATGAGATTGTAATGGGCAGAGAACAAATTAGCAAGGAGGGGATGTTTGAAAACAGCTGAGCGGAAACGAGATCAAGGTCAGGCAGTGGGGAGAGAGAACACGGCACACTGCAATGAATGAAGTAGGCCTAAATAAATAACCCAACGCAGCGATAGATACAGTGAAAGGCCTAAGCACTTTTCGATTACCGGTAAAGAGATTGCTTGTTGTTTTAAAGTAAATTGTGAGTACAGATCCAGGAAGAAAATGTTTGAATGCAATCTACAAATAAGTCAGGAGCCTGGAATGTCCTAATACACGAGTTAGGGGTGTATAGGGGTTGCATATTACTTGGAAAAAAGTTAATTATGCGTAAAATTAGTTAGGAGAGTCTAAGTAGTTAAGATTCGGGAAGGAAGAAATTAAGCTATAACCTAGGAATAACTTAAGGAAAGAAAACTGTAATGGAAATTATAAAGGAAGATACTAGGAAGAAGCAAAGGAAAACTAATTAGTACACTTAAAAA
>JAGFPH010010023.1:23895-42868 GCA_018207615.1 Philaenus spumarius
GATGCAACATTTCAGCGAGCAAATAAGATTAGCCAGCATAGGTAAGCCTAGCGAAACCATTCAAGACGCGATAGAGTTCTTAAATAATGTAGACATGATAGAGGAAAATCGGCGAAGTAGACCCCAGGACGCTCAGGAAACGCAAAATAGGCATAATTTCACACCTCGGAATAACCCACCAGTCCACAGATCCTATGCTCAAAACCCAAGTAACTCTAATCACCCAAACTCCAATAAACCACGTCCTTCTAACTCAAATCCTAACCAGCAGCCGAAAAACTAAGAAATGAGGTTCTGACAAAGGATAGATTTTTTCGGAATGACAGGGCCGATGAAAAAACAAAAAAACAAAAGAATAATATTAAAAAATTAAATACGCGTGTAAACACCGAAAATTTAGGAAATAAAAAAGTTACTCCTTGTAGTAGAATCGAACCTGAAGTAGGCGAAAAAATCGTCGAAAAGGAGCGCGAACGTCAGCCTAAACAGTTAGGTAGTTTAAATGTAAATATTAGGGAAGACTTTCTAGATAATAGGGATGAACCAGTTATACAGGAAAAACCGTTAGAAGAAATACCCGCGATTCCAGTAGAACTTGGAACGAATGCTAGTTACATGGAGATTGACACCGGAGCCGAAGTAAGCGTTATCCAGCAAGATAACCTCGAGCAATTGAAGGCGGAAGATGTCAAAATCTTAGAATTACCGGTAGCGTGTTTGGAAATAATTGGTGCATTAAAATGGAAGGTGCAAAAAATCAGCAATCAAGTCCTAATCGAAGTTAAACTGGTTGACAAAAGCGTAGATTTACAATTTTTGGTAGTAAAAGGTCTAAAATCTAGGATAATTATGGGAAGTGACCTTTTATATAGTTTACAGGCAAAAATAAACATGCAAGAAAAATTTGCAATGTTCAAAATAGGTCAGGAGAATATTAAAATCCCGTTTATTGATAAAAAAGTTGCAATAACACGGTTAAAAGGAAAATGTTTTAATATTAATTCCCGATACTATAAAACCAATAAAAAGAGCAATTTAATTAAATCGGAGGTAATTAAATCCGACGAAATCGAGGCAACGAATACTAAACTCAAAACAAATAAAGTAAATATTAATCAAAGTAGTATGAACGAGTTAGTAAACAAAGCTGAAATCGTTAATGGACCGGAAGTAGGTGAGACAGGCATTAATGATGTAATGGAAGGGAAGTGCGGCAGGAGTCAAGACAGGAAGTCGGAGACAACAGCTAGGAAAGCAAATAATGTTAGGATACAAAACGAAGACGGGTTGAATAAAATGATATCGAGGGAGGTGTCAGTTCAACGTAGGAAGGGGCAGAAAGCCGAACAAAATATCGTACCGAAGATGCTATCAAAAGAAGCCAAGGACGAGATTCCGCGTAATAGGGCATTAAAAAGGATTAATGTTCCAATTAATGTTAGGTATGTAGGTGAAAAGATTCCAATTACCAACAAAGCGTCGAGGCGCAATCAATGTATCCATAACTGTGAATATTCTAGTAAACGTTGTAATCCAAATAAGGCGAAGTCAAGCACTACACTACACTGCAATTTTTCCGACCACTCGATGAGTAATAAGAATAATAAAAAATATAAAAACAATAAACCAGCACACAAAGAATTAATATCTGTAGGAGGAGCAGAGACACGTAACCAAAATCCACTGTTAAATATGCGTGGAAAAATGTCGAAAGTTAGATTTAAAAACACTGCTACTTCTGATGTAAATAAGACAAGGTTAAGTAGGAAACACGTTAGGTACAAAGTGAAAGTAGGCCTAATGGAAAATCAGCTGTCTGAACTTAGACAAGGAGGGGAGACGGTAACCCGAGCAAAAGGGCATGTAGCGGTTCCAATGAAGAAATGTAATAAGATAACTTTGACAAAGGAGTATAGTCATGGTACTATACTAACGGAACAACAAGAAAGCCTACTGCAAAAATTAATAGAAAAATATCATACAGTTTTTTCTGAATTGCCGGGAGTTTGTAAAAATTACGTTCATGAGTTGAAGGTTAATGCAACAGACACCTTTGTGAATCGTAATTACCCAATCCCCATAAATAATCGAAAGCAAGTAAGACAGGAAAACAAAAGGAGAGTGCGAATCCAAGAAATAAGGATGAATCCAGGTTTTACACAATTATTTTAGGATTGGAGAAACAGACAGATGGCGAACCCTGAATGCTTGGAAATAATACAGGATATTGTAAATAAAGTAGATTATAGAATTGAAAATAATGTATTATGTAAATTTATAAATGGAATATTGAAAATTGTAGTACCAGAGAACACGGTAAAAGAATTCAGAAAACAAGTACACGAAACATATGGTCACGCAGGAAGAAATAAGATATATAACATGATTAAAAATAGGTGGCATTTTAAATATATGAACAATCGAATTATGGAAGAGATTAGGAAATGTGATATCTGTCAAAGAGCGAAATACCCGAACCGATATTTAATAGGTCAAAGTAGGCCAATAATAACAAATAATATAGGCCGAGTAGTGGCGATTGATTTCTTAGGACCACTACCAAGAGGTTTAGGAAATGTACAACATATATTAGTGGTAGTGGATATTTTCTCTAAATATGTAAAACTATACACGGTAAGAAATCCTACGACCGAAAACAGTATAGATAAAATGAGGCAGTACTTTGCAGAAGTTGGCAAACCCGAAAGTATTCTAACAGATTATGGCAAGGCGTTTACTTCAGGGAATTGGAAGGAGTGGATCCAGGAAGAAAGAGTTCGGCATGTACTAATCCCTATAAGACATCCACAAGTAAATCTGGCGGAGAGGGTGAACCGAGAAATCGTGCGAATGCTTAGAACATATTGCTACAACCGACAGGCAAATTGGAAACAATACCTAGAATATATACAGGACGTTCTAAACACAACGCCACACGACACCACAGGATACACCCCTCAGGAGATACAGTTTGGCCAGGAGGCGAGGTACGTGTGGGATGAAGTCTTTCCGAGGGAACAACCAAATCCAAGAGAAGAAACGGTACGCGAAAAACACCAGAAGTGCCAGGCCAGGATCATAAGGGCCGGAAATCAACGAGCTGCTAAACAAAACCATGGTCGCAGATTTACAAACTTCAATGTAGGGGATTTAGTGTTAGTAACACAGAACACTAGCATTATGGCGAGTAAATTTAAAGGCGAGACCAGGAAACTGTTTCTACTATACACAGGACCTTTCCGAATAAATGAAAGAGTAGGAAATAAAACCTATATCGTAGAAGACCGGGTTACAGGAAGAATAAAGGGAAAATACGATATTCGAGATCTCAAACCATATGTTCAATAATTTAAGTTGTCATCCAAAAATAAATTAAAATTGTAAATATTATTGTATTGAAGAAAAGGTAGGCCTAATGCATAAACTGATTAGCCATACTGGGGAATCCCAAAAGTAAATATTTTGATGTGAAATGTAAACACTAGCGGTGCGATGAGATTGTAATGGGCAGAGAACAAATTAGCAAGGAGGGGATGTTTGAAAACAGCTGAGCGGAAACGAGATCAAGGTCAGGCAGTGGGGAGAGAGAACACGGCACACTGCAATGAATGAAGTAGGCCTAAATAAATAACCCAACGCAGCGATAGATACAGTGAAAGGCCTAAGCACTTTTCGATTACCGGTAAAGAGATTGCTTGTTGTTTTAAAGTAAATTGTGAGTACAGATCCAGGAAGAAAATGTTTGAATGCAATCTACAAATAAGTCAGGAGCCTGGAATGTCCTAATACACGAGTTAGGGGTGTATAGGGGTTGCATATTACTTGGAAAAAAGTTAATTATGCGTAAAATTAGTTAGGAGAGTCTAAGTAGTTAAGATTCGGGAAGGAAGAAATTAAGCTATAACCTAGGAATAACTTAAGGAAAGAAAACTGTAATGGAAATTATAAAGGAAGATACTAGGAAGAAGCAAAGGAAAACTAATTAGTACACTTAAAAAAAAAAAAAAAAAAAAAAAAAAAACTCTCAATTATTATAGTTGAAGCCACTTAGGCAAATAAATAAAAAATTGTCAAACCATAAAGGGAAAATAATGTAAAACGTATAAAACGCGGAGTATAAAAATTCGGGAAGTATGAATGCGGGGAAGTAACAGTAGTATGAAAGCGTAACCCAGTAGAATATTGTTAGTTTGTTATCAGGCAAATTAAAATGTGTCCCTGTATTTATATAAGTAGTGTACAGTATAAACATGTGTTTTCAGTGGAAGTGAACTCATCCAGTGAGCATTTCAAAAGGAAATGTATACCATGGTATATTGTGTAAATGTAATTTCAGATTATGGAGAATAAGAAGAACAATGAAAAGTATAGTATGAAATGTATAAAAGTATTATGAATATGTGATATGTAAATTGTTAGATTAGGAAGGCAGAACTAGATATAAGAATGTAATAAGATAGGAGGAAAATGAAAAAGGAATGTTAATATATTTAGAAGGTTTCAATAGCTTGGGTTTTTGGCGGAGCCGATCAAACCAGATATCTTAAGAGGGGTAGCTTACAACGGACAAAACTCGTTGTAGGTCTTGAGTTTAAATTTGCAATTTATTTTGTAAGTTTGAATAATATGGACTTGCCGCGAGTTGAAGCCGAATGTAGGTCACGAGATCAGCATGTACACGCGGGCGGTCTGTTATTTGGTAGAATTAAACTTTTGGACCCTGCCTGTCTGAAAAGGAATGGGAACTTATAAAAATTACTTAAAAGATTCCTACGGGAAGCCAAAATCCAAGATTTGAATAAAAAATAGAAATCTTCGGGAAATGCATTACGCTAACCGCGGGTGTATTTACTGCAAGATTAGATATTAAAAAATCACAAAGTTACGTAAGATAAGAGCTTTCAAAGAATGAGAAAATTTTCAAAATTCCTCTAATTTAAAAAAGAAAAGGTTTTTTAGGCTTTTCTTAAAAAGACCTAAAATAAAGGTGAAATAAGTTTTAGCGAAATTTTGTCATATAAAAAAGTTAATGGTAATTCATAAAGTTTAAAGGATAAAAAAGTAGGTTAAAAATAAAGTTTTTTAAATTCTAACTAAAACAAGTTTTAGTATTGATAAATGTAATTTATAATGTAAAAGAAAAACTAGAAAATTTATGAAAGGAAAAAGGTGATAGAATTTGCACCTTTACAGTTAATCGAAAATTTAAACTCAAACTTTTAACAATCCAAAATAGTAAATGGTATGTAAATGAAGTAGTTATGTAAAAATAATCCAGTATTTGAAATATGTTTCGGGAGTAAAGTAAAACCCCAGTTTGTGAAAAATCGTTAAAGTCCCTAACCTCACAGTAAGACGACCAAAAGCAGAAATGAGATGAAAATCCGGCTAGTGAATGAAAAACAATGGACAAGAAAAGTGAGAAAAAGAAAAACTGAAAGAAGTAGAAATTTAAGACTTTTCCGGGAAAAATCGTCGCGGAAAAACGCGCGCGGGTCGTGTACGCGAACCAAGAGTCGTACGAACGTCTTTCGAGTTCGTGTGGAAAGGTAACAACGAGCTGAGGAAAATGATGTCAGTTTCAGGAAAATCGGAAAAACCCTGGAGGAGTTACATAGAAAAAGAGTTTCCATAGCATAAAACTGCGGGAAGCGAGATAAGAACGCAAGACAGTAGAGGGGCGGTCCGAAGACGAGACGGTTGGAAGGAGAACAGGGTTACCAGCTTACGAAAATGGGCGTACTCAAAGAAAAAATAGAAACTTAATTAAAACAAAGGCTAAATCAAGTTACAAAATTATGAAAAAATTAAAATAAAATTAAGGATGAAAAGTTACGTAGATTAGAAGTTTGACATTGGCGAAAAAATGGATTTTAAAGCATTATGGAAATACAGTGGTAGAAAGCTTAAGTTGGCAATGAAATAGTGCCGAAAAACCTTATATAAACGATTGCTCGGGGAGACTCGAGATGCCTTAATTCTTTTACGATGTAAAGTGATACATCGATGCATTATTTATTTCTACGATGTAATTAAACGCATCGTGCATCCTTATTACTTTTACGATGTAAGTTGACGCATCAGGAGCAGATACTTGGTTTTTAAAAAATACTTTAGCGTGCTAGAAGCTAAGTATTTTCTTCGTTAAACTTTAAAAATTGTATAACAAGTAAGAAGATACGTCATTGCGGTTTTCATCTGGGATGCAGCAATAGACACCGCCTTAACTCTACAAGAACTTCAGTGGCAACTTAGTCTATACAAAGTTGGCCTAACTTGGGATTTTCTGGAGGAAAAACATAGCCTACAGGACAGCTGATACATGGAGTGATTCGTATAGCTTCCAGACAGGACTCCAGGACACCACCAGGCGACCACTAGGACATGCAACTGTAGCTACGAGGGAATAGACGAACCGGGATTGCAGACACGGCATAACCACATCCATCTTTAAGAAGCCATCCATCATACACCCAGACAACCCTACAGGACTCCACCTTCATCCACAAGACAACTCTATCAGCACGCAGAACATCTGTAGCTTATCATCACTATACAGCGTTCGCGGATTTCACCACAAACGTCGCGACGCCTGGACAAGGGTGAAAAGGTCGGTAGAAGCGTAAAATACGTTAGTCCCTATTAAATTGCCTGAAGTAAATTCAAATAGATTTATTTTAAATACTGGGTTACTTAGGATGTTAGATTAAGAAATATTTGTAATTAATTATAAAAGTAAATGCATTAAATCGTAAAGTCAAATTCAAATTTTCATTAAAGTATAAATTAGATTCAACTGAGTAATAAAATATTAAAATAAACTATAATAAATTAAGAGGTTAGTTCTGCCTTATAGTTTAGAAAATTATTATTTTATTTGAGAAGAAAGTTAATATTTGGTTTTATTTGAAAAATATTAAATACAATAATTTTGTTTTATGTTTAAAATTAGAAAAAAAGAAATTATTAAAATTTTATTTTGTTTTATAAAAGGTTATTATTTACAAAAACACCTAATATTCAAATATCCCAATAGTTTATGAATTTTAGATTAAGAATTGATAAAGTGTAATTTCATAAAATACTTGCAACCACAAATAAGCAATTTACAAGGTTAGTTCCAGTGTACTCACTCTTCAGAGGTTTACAAAAAGTAAAATTATTAACTTGTGTTCTAACTGAGCTAAAATCAAAAAATAAATTACTGGAAGTATAAAGTAAAGTTTTTTGTCAGAATAGTCAGCGAACTGAATATTCGACACATAGTTATTTCACCTAGGCCAAACAAAGTGAGATTGCCTATAAGACTTCCAGTAGGTGGAAATAACTTATTCTACAACTTAATTCTCGAAAAGGTTATCCGTTGTAGAATTGGCGTCCCGAAACGTGGGACCCGAAATATTCTAAAACGAACCACTGAAAAAGAAATTCGTTGTAATATATATATAAAGCTGAAATACCACTGACTGACTCACTCACTCACTCAACACAGTATCTCAAAAACCATACCACTTAGGAACGTGAAATTTAAAATATTTTTGGCCTTTAATTGTTGGAACAACCCCTAAAACAATAAATATAATTTATATATTAATAGGCAAGCACAAAACTTGTCGTCCTTTTTTCTCAGCTTGTGTGCATCGTAGGAGAAATTCGCGCATACCGTTAGAAAGGTAGTGTCCTGTGGATGAGCAGAATCCCATTATAATTTACATCGGTCCTCAGGGATACGCCCCAGTGGCCCTCAAAGTTTCAATGTTAATCTTATGGAAGGTCAATCTTAAGGCAGAAGAAGAAAGATTTCTTTTGATTTTATCAGGGGCACAAAAAACAGCTGTTCGTATGAAAAGCTTAAAACAGCTGATTTTGATCAACAGCTGATTTTGATCAACAACTGATTTGGATCAAAAACTGAATATAATTTTAGGTTAGGTAAATCAAGCAATAGCAATAGCAATCAAGCAATGAGCAGAATCCCATTATAATTTTAATTCAAACATCGGTTGTTACATATCTATTTACTTACATATATGCTGTTCAAAATATTGTTTATATAAATTGTTTACATAAATTGTTGACATAAACACCATTTGCAATTCAATAACTTAAGTCAAAAGAATGAAATTTGATAACTACCCTTAAAATTAAATAAAGCAATAACGAAGCATTGCCGGGTCCCCTAGTTTGTTATAAATCTCAAAACCCCTACCGTCTAGGAACGTGAAATTCTGTACACGTATTGCTCATAGGCCTTAGAGGCGCACTAAGAAAGGATTTTAAAAGATTTGGCATTTAAGGGTTGAAACAACCACTAAAACAACAAATATTATTTATATGTATAGATAGACAAGATACATAGAATAGTAAACCAGATGTGAATTTTGTCGAGTGCTGCTAAGAGGTAAAAAAGAAATAACCACCCCTAAAACAATAAGTATAGATTCTGCTAACGTACCACAAATTTAGAGAGCTGAAATTTATCCCTTATTAATTATAAGTTTTAGATAGAAAAAAAAACAATTGAAATACTTGCGTCTGATGGATTAGATTGGGGTCACGGCTCCTTTACAATCAAAATAAATTGTTATACTTCCCATGAAGTTAAAGAGCTGTTGATTGACACCTTTGTTTTATAAGTTGTAAACAAGAACAGTAGGCCTAATGCACTAGCATTTTGATTACGTGCGTCTAAAGGGTGAAAATTGAAAAAATGCCCATGAAACAATAAATATTAATTCCTATACTTTTCATTAATCTCTAAAATGTATTACACTTATTTCTTGAATGCTACTAAGAAAACATTTTTGTAACACATTTTGCGTAGTAAAATATATATATAGTTCTTGAATGTATTAATAAAAATCGGTAATATTACAATACTGCAGTAGTTCCAAAACCAAAACGTGCATTATTTTAATGCTTCACAGAAAGAAAAAAACAATAAAATTATTTTTTACATTAATTTAAAATTTGTTTTTTTAGGAACCGAAATAAAATAAAATTTTATTATAGGATTTTGCCTTTGCCCTGATTACAATAACTGTGCCTTTCTAAATTAACATATATTATAAGTAACCGTAACATTCTTTAGTTAACGATTTTGCTTAAGTCTACTTTAGTAATGTTTATTTGCCCAGCAAAGCTGAGCTTTCAAAAATTCTTTAATATTTAACTATTGTTGAACTATCCAAATATCATCAGGCTGCTTCCACATGTCATAAGCTGTATGGAAACTATCTGTGAGAGGTTGATGCTAGATATTTAGCATGGTACAATACAAGGCGTATTAAAGAAGGTGTGTGCATCGTGGAGCGTGAACTCGTCCGGCCCGCGCAGCTACGTCACGTGCTACACACTGAACCAGTAGTTCCGAGCGCAATTGTAAGCTTTTGCTCAAACTGCGAATTAAATACTTTATGGTTGTCTAAAAATTCTGTTTTTGATATCGATGGAAAGGTAATAAAGTGAGCATTAAAATGATCTATGTCCATGGTCAAATATTCCTAGGCGTATAATTTTGAATCAAGCCTAAATCTAATATACGGGTTTGAATGACATAAAAACTACCCTAAGTGAGGAAGTTTTTTACTATTACTTTCGGGAGACATTCAAAGACATAGAAATGTAGAGAATAAAATGTAGTAAATACTGACATAAATTTTTTTTATGAAAGTTATAGCTGTCCTACATAATAACATTGCAATCAGAACCATAGTTACTCGCTTCTTGTGGCGATTGAATGTACGCTAATCTAATTTGTTACTAGTTCTCATTTCTCTTCGTTATTTATAATTCACATTGTTGTGAACAGGTAAATTTTGTTTAATGTATAAATATGAATTTTTAAAGAGTTGACAAATTTAAGTAGCTCTATAGGGTAAAACCTTTTACCATCAATAAGGTGGTGATTTTTAAAGTTTATTGGTTTTGTTATGTTTACTAGGCCTACTATTACTAGTAGGCTACTAAATTTACTTTTCAAAAATTGAAATCAGCTAAAATTGTGATTGTTTAGTTAGCCTACCCAAGGCTAAATAATAAATAAAAATTAATATAAACTAATTATCAATGAAATAAATTTTTTTAAATAGTAGTCTAGGTGATAAATAAAAAGTCGTGGTGAATACAACATTTAATTTTATTTCACTATTAACCCTAGATTACTTATATCAAAATTTTGTCACGGGATTACTTATGTACCGTCAATTTAACTACTAACAAATATTTATTTTTTTACTGTACTAAAATAATTTTGTAGTAATTTTTTTAAATTGTAATTGTATCCTAGCATATTTTAGGGCTAGGTCTATATATATTTTTTAAAGAGTTATACATCAAATAAATAAAATAATTTGTACAACCAATATTTTATTTTTGTTACTCTTTAAAATTATTTAATAACATACAACAGCATTTCAGTTACGGCGTAAATTCTGTCCACTTCGAACATAAAACAATTTTAATAGGTACTCTAAAAATATATGTTTTAACCGTCTAAGCGTCAGGCACTTTTTTACTGCTTGTACACTTGTCATTATCACTTAGATAGAATGTATCCTATTCAAGTAAAGTGTACACTATTATACATTTTATTGTTCAGGAAAGTATGGAGAATATTTTCATGTAAACAAAATATTTAAACAAATTTCTCTAACTATTTTTGCGTTTCAAAAGAAAAAAAACAAATTGGTAAACCAAAGTTTCAAAAGTAAGGGTTTTAGAAAAATACTACAATATTTTTTATTTATAAATCCAAAATATACAAAAATACGCCAACCTCGTTGCAACCTTCTAACACATAATCATTTTATGTTTTTTTTATAATAATTGTTTAAGATTCAATTATAAAATGAATTATAGCCTATGTCAATCAGGGATAGTGTAGCTTTTTATTTCGTAGATCAACATTTCTTGGAATCAATGAAACCTTACTCGTAAAAAGCTGTCTTTTTTGTTTGAGTTACCGCAGCCAAACACGGCACAAAAAGGCATTATAATTAATGGTTATTAATTATAAGAAATTTTATTACAATAATACACTATGTTGCCTATAATGAATAACATAATTTGAAGTCAAAAAAGCTTGAAGGTCGTACAGGTTTCGGCGGTAAATATGGCAAAGGCGTCTAGACTGGAGCTCCGACTGTAGCACTCTACGTCACGAGTAGGCTGGAGTGGAGGGAGAAGCTGCGCATGCACACATACGTCACGAGTAGGCTGGAGTGGAGGGAGAAGCTGCGCATGCACACACCTTCTTTAATACGCCTTCTTTAATATTATATTGAGTTGTATAATATAGGCTATAACCTTATCTAAGTGTGTTGCAGTTTTAATAGTTTTAAGCTTGACGTTATTTTACGGAGAGTAGCCTATAGATTCAAACCAGTAGAGTCCCGTAAGCCTTAAAAAAGTAAATATTTGCGCCATGTTGATAACTTAAAAAATAAACCTTTCGCCTTGTTCTGTTGTGTAGGACTTTATACTAAATACTTTTATTGTTGATTTCGTCAATAAGTATTTTTTATAAACTAACTCAAGTGGGTTTGGTCGTACACCACTGCCACTTTATTTCTTAAAGATCGCCTTCGTTTCCAACAAATTTTACCTGATATATATTAATTAACAAAATAATTCCATTAAGCAAACCCTGCAATTTAAAACAAAATTCCTTGATTATTTTTGTTTCTAGAAACTATAACTTATTGAATATAGAAATGTATTAGTCGTTAGTAGTGTACCTGATCAATAACTTAAAATCAATGAAAGTAAAACCAATAAAATATATTTTAATATTACTTTATGGTGATAAAAAAAACAGTATTTTTGATGATGGGTCATTAGTGACCCCTCTTGTTCCTCTGGACGGACAGTGCAAGTGCATTAACCAGAAGTATAGGCAGGGTATCTGTCACTACCTAAAAGGGCGACCGGCAAATATCTAAAACTGCTATTTTGCTTAGAATATGTCTACGTTAGGAAATTAAGTGATCACTATTACCAGTAGTAATTGTGATAGTGTCTAAAAAAATATGTTTTTTAACTTCCCGCTAAAAGAAAATTGAAAATTTTCTAAAATCGGGAAGTTATTGGTTTCACCCCGTTTTTCGAAATTCGAGTATTCATCAGATCTCGACGTTTTGAGGTCCTAGGAATCTTCCCTGACCACTCCCGAGAGGGTGTAACCCTGTCTGTATGTGTGTGGGGGTGTGTGTGTGTGTGTGTGTGTGTATGTAAGTATGTGACCCGCTTATAACTTTTGAACGGCTTAACCGATTGGATCCTACCAAACGGCGTTCTAAAGAGTTCCATCAAACTTAAAATTCCTGAAAATTTCAACTAATTCGGACCGGTAAGTTCTGAGAAATTTCGAAAAAACTAAGAAATAATTTTTTTTCAAATCAGGTTTTTTTAATAACTTTTAAACGGCTTTACCGATCAATTCCAAAATCTAATCAGCTTTTAATCTTAAAAAGCGACTTCGATCGCTACCAGTCCGGTCAAAATCGGTTAATTCGTTCGTGAGATATCGTGAACGAAAGAAAATAAATAAAAGCGTTTTTTCTCAATTTCTCCGAAATTTTTCATCAGAAAAATTTTTGTTGTCGATTATTTCAATGGACTCAAAAAACTGCATCGATTGCCGCAAATCGCATAAAAATCGGTTGATTCATTCGCGAGATATCGTGAACGAAAGAAAATCAAAAAAGTGTTTTTCCTCAATTTCTCCGAAACTTTTCATCTGAAAAATTTTTGTTGTCGATTATTTCAATGGACTCAAAAAACTGCATCGATTGCCGCAAATCGCATAAAAATCGGTTGATTCATTCGCGGGATATCGTGAACGAAAGAAAATCAAAAAAGTGTTTTTCCTCAATTTCTCCGAAAATTTTCATCTGAAAATTTTTTGTTGTTGATTCTTTCAATGGACTTAAAACAACTGCATCGATTGCCGCAAATCGC
Source organism: Philaenus spumarius (assembly GCA_018207615.1). Classification (NCBI taxonomy): domain Eukaryota; kingdom Metazoa; phylum Arthropoda; class Insecta; order Hemiptera; family Aphrophoridae; genus Philaenus; species Philaenus spumarius. The sequence continues at coordinate 36,856 of JAGFPH010010023.1, forward strand.
ATAAAAATCGGTTGATTCGTTCAAAAGTTATGGCAGTTCAAAATTTCCAAAAATATTGAGCATTAAATAATCGAATATTTAATAATACATAATGAATTAGAGCTATCCACTGTAACTAACTGACATGAAAATAAGCGAAAATGACAATTGGTTATTCATGAAGACTATCACTTGAAAATTATATAAAAACTACTGTGCAAATAAAAATTTGTCAAAATATAATTATTTACAAAAACCGGGTCGTTATGAAGGTTAATTATTGAAATTATAGGAAACTTTATTTAAGATTAGACAAATTTTCAGTTACTTCGAAGTTTCTACTATTAAAATTGAAAACTTTTTATATATTATTATAAAAATATAAATTATAAGTAATATTTTAATATAATAAAAAATTTCAACTGCTTTGTAATTAAACTTAGCGGGAAGTTACAGGGATGGCCTTTAGGGTCAACCGTTTTCCAAATTTTTTTATTACAACTGAGTAAGATGTACCAATCTAGTAATTCATTCCTCATAAATGAATAAAATTTGTAAGGGATATAACCCAAAACAAGAAAATAAGTCTAGGAAACCAAAAGTAAAATTGGAGAATAAATATATAGTGTTACAATACAATGAAGAGTTACAGCACATTGTCAGGAACATCTTTAAGAAACAAGGATACACTACAGCATTTAAAACAGGATATAATTTACAAAGGATGATTAACACAAACAGGAATAATAGAGACAAATTTGACAGCACTGGTGTTTATGAATTATCATGCGCCGACTGCCAGATGAAATACATTGGACAGACGGGTAGATCGTTCAAGACGAGGTTCAAGGAGCACATCCCCACTAGTAAACAAACTCTACGCCTACAAGGTGTTGAATCCAAATATACTGAACACCTCATCAATCTTAACCACAATTACAGTACAATAGACCATACCTTAAGAATACTCCACCACTGCGAAAAGGGCAAATTATTAAATGCTTTAGAACAATATGAAATATATAAAATGTTTAAAACTGAACCGCATACCATACTTAATGAAAAGCTTGGATTTGATTCCAATGTTTTATTTGATACAATTATAACAGAAACAGAGACCAAATAAACTCCCCCCACCACGTAATTGATAACAATCTATTGAAAATTGCAACCCAGTGAACTTTGATGACATCAGTACAGTGCGAGACATGTGATTTCTTAATAGTAAATTTTTTGTGTGTCTTTTATAATTTATTCTGAATGTTTGTGTGTAAATGTGTATATGATGTGTGACAACGGATTAATTCATCCAACAAATTTTAACTTGAAAATGGCAGAATAAGCCGAAACGGCCGTCGTTTGAAGAATTTATACGACAATTGACTATTGACGACGGTAAGTTGTAATTATATTTTATATAACCCAATGGTTACTCCCTATCACTATTGTCCATCAAATCAAATTCGAAGGCTTGGTTATTTTCCGTCTTCTTCCAGTTACATCCAACAGCCCTCGTAGCTCAGGGCGTTCATGGTGCCTGATGTGCTTCTGATGTGCGTTTGTTGTCTGTGCTTCTCTGCCTGCTTTTTTATTTCATCTCTGACAGAGTCTATTTTGAGGTCCCTATGTAAATCGTTGTTTCTGATGATGGTGCGTCAACTATACATCTTAGCACCTTAATTCACGGATGTGATGATTGATTTCTGTTGTCTCTAAAAGTTATTTTATTTCTTCTGCACAGCCTAAGAATCACTTTTCGGCAATAGCCTACAATGTTTCCTTGATGACAGCAACTGTGTTTAGATCCCAATGTTTCGAAAACAAATGTCAACAGAAAGAGCATTTTGTTTTCAGATCCCCAGAATCTAAATACTACATTTTTTTTTAAAGCAGACGAATCTAACATCAATTTCTGGTTTTTGATTCAATAACGATTTTTTTTAAACTTTTCTTTTATTACGTTGGGAAATTGTGTTCTGTTCTCTATACACAATTTGTTTTCTTGGTTTGCTTCATTATGACACTTATGTTGTTGAATTTGATTTTGTTCTTTGTTCCTTATTTTTCTTTCTTCAGTCTCTTGCTCTGTCAACGTAATCTTGGTGGTGTTGATGTATTAGGATTAACACAAACTGATTCATTAGTGCAGACATTTATATTTTAGACTAAGAAAATTATCATAACAATAAAACAATTATGAATTAGAAGGGGTGCAGTGACCCGAGGACACGATACACGGACAGAGACAATTGGATCGGGGTCGAGTGGTGGGGGTCAAGTTCAGTTTTTGTGAGAATGACAGGATTTTCTAAATAATATTAATAACACACCAACACTTATACTCGGCATACCGAATTGTAACAATAATTATCGGTAATGTATAGTGGATTGACAGCTTCCAAACACAGTATTATTGTACTCAGCATGAATAAAAACACATTTCTCATATTTTTTTTCATAAAAGTAACAATATTCCTGTAAATATTTTGTTTTTTCTTTTAAGGTACGGTACTCTAAACCACTCAAAGTAAAAAAATCAGTTTAATTTTGTTTATACTTTTGACCCTCTTTAGTTTAATAAATAAATATATTTTGTAGTTCGTTTAGTTTAATTAGTTATATTTTGTAGTATAAATATATCATTTTATTGTTTCGTTACTTAAAGAAAAATATTTTTACTACTATTATCAATTTAATTTTTAGTTTTGTTTACACATTCAACCCTTTATTTTCTTCTACGTTTTTCTTTCTTTCTAAACATCTGTTTTACATTGTTCAATGTCAGATAGGCGAATATTACAATTTATAGTAATCTACAGTAATCTTTCAAATTTCAAACCTATGTACTAACCATGGCTAATTTACAATAATCATTTAACATATTTAGATAAACATAAATTATCGAAAATTTGCTATAATGAGCACATAACATGATAACTTTAATATGCATATTTAAATAGGAATAATAAATGGGCTCTGCAGAATGAATACGTCCCAGGCAAGTAAGTGCTAGATCAGCAACTCCATAAAAGTAGCTACACAAACTGAAGATTTTCAAAATGAAGTTTGCATTTTTCAATACTCAGCCTCATTTTGAATAATCGTTTTATCAAATAAAAGTTTCATGAAAATCTGATTAGTGGTTTTTGAGTTAAAAACACTTTTCCTTTTTATCTATACTTATAAAAGCCAAAATAAACATTACAGATCACACAAAGAAAAAATAAGCTTATATTATTAAGTAAATACTAGCGTAAAACCGATGTTATGTGAAGTATTAAAAATATTAGGATTTAACAAATATACCTACAAATTATTAATCACTAGTAAAAATAATGGCCGAACATTTGTATTATTTCCAAAAGATGTCAAATAGTAGTATAAAAAAACCAGGACCGGGATTGTAGTTTTGACAAATTAATAGAATTAGGGAAATGATTATGCTTAGTTTAGTTTGTGTTGCGCGCACTCGTCATCATGACTTATCTGCTTGTCTGCCAACAGAGCTGTATCTTCACAAGATGGAAGCAGGAACACGAGAAAAGATGTACTGTATTTGTTTCTCTATTTCTTGCTAATCTCGATTTAACGCATTTCATTTTATATGGCGCGGGACCCAGCAAGGAATCTTGAATATCAACTAAAATGCATCTGAATCTCATTTATTTAATTTTATAGAGCGTGGGGCCCCGAGATCAGACAGTTAGGTGTTAGGCTATACCATGTAAACTAAATTCGTTTGTATTTCATAATTATATTTTTTAACAATTGTACATGCCAAGGTTCAAATTATACTCAAAGTGTACTCTCGGGAAATCTTTAATATAAACTATAAATTCGTCTGTATTATATATCATTTATTTTTCTTTGGGCGGGGCCCTGGGCAGCCGCCCCTCACGCACTCCCCTGGATATTTTATACTATTACTAGCAAGCCCCCGTGAAAAATCACAGGCAGGTTAATTAGATACACATCAGAAATACATCATTTAAAAAAAATACTATTTAAAAACAACAGACTTGATCTAGGAATACTAATTATGCTGACACGGATTTTTAACTCGGTAAATGTGTACAATTATATGGATTATAAAACTATTTGTTAAAAAATTTGATTTAAATACATTATTATATATTAAAAAAACAACAAAATTATCTTTTAATGGCTTTTTAATTCATATTGATAGATCAAATTATTTATAAATTATTAATATTATAGTGAAACAATTAATAATCTAAAATATTTAAATATGTTAGACGAAGATGTACGAATGTTTCCGAAGTTAAACGAATAGGTTTAAAAACAAACGATACATTTTTAGGCTTCTTTAAATTTGTATAAACGAATATATTGATGTTAAAAGGTGTATTAGTATCCTCAAAGCAATCTATTATAGCATACGATAGCTCTATAACTCATTAAAAAAAAAATCTACTTCACAAGAAATGATAATGATTGAAGTTCTAAACATAACCATTAAGTGTAATCTACTCTACAGCTATAGACGATGGGTGAAATCAGCTGTTATATTATGTGTTACTCACGTACGTACGTACGGACGTACACTCGTTTTTATAGGAGTTGATTTATTTGAGAAAATAAATTTTATCGATTGAACTAAACAACCATTTTGCCGTACTTTAACCTATAGTTTCATTATAATATTAAATTCTGTCCTTAATTATAACATAGCGATTTCACAGCCAAACTGAAAATGTGTCTTTTTAGTATAGAAATAAGATTAATTGTTTGATATTTATTTATAATTTGACTTATCACAACAAAAAATGTATTTTCAACAGCGTGGTTTTCGTTTCTAATGGAAAATTTTAAAGAATTTATCTTTTAACTTAACATGTTTTTATGTTAATTTCCCTTTGAAAATCAATTTGATCCATATTATAAACTGCATTAAACTTAAGTCAAATTTAATCAATTTCAAACAACATGTTTAACGTAATTTCAAGAAGTATAAGCTAAACGATATTAAATTAAATCAGAAACTTCTCACAGACACAATCTATACAATCTCATATATAAATGCTTGAAATTTGTTCTTTTAAATTTAATTTTATATTATACAGTCTTAACTTTGAAAAGGTTTTGCTTAAACTAGTAGAACCTCAAAAGATATATTAATCTGTATATTATTACAGTACATACTGTAGTTTCATGCTGCGACTTATTGTCAGTAATTGAATTAAAAATATCTATGTCATATCAAACTCGCCGAATTGAGCTAGTGCCTGCGTTTTCATTGGTCATTTATTTGTTTGATAACATAGACATAAGATACATTGGGCATATTTAACATTTTTTATTGTAATTATTTGTAACAATAACTTTATTTCCAGAAGCAATTTTCCATCTTTTGCTTTAATGGTAAAATCAAGGCAATCTTTTCAGTGGTGGATCTAGACCTTGCGGGGCCCTGGGCAATACGATATTTCGAGGCCCTCTTGGTTATGGTGGCGAGGATTGACGTAATAAGAAGGTGGCCCTCCTCCGAAAAAAATTAAACTTTTTAGTCGAAATGGCAGCACCTTATGCTACCAAGCATTGTAAATTTACTCTTAAAATTGATGTATTTAACCTAACTATTTCGTAAATACTAAACAATTAAAAATAAGAAAATAACCAAATAAAAACAAGGAATGTTTTAATGTATAAAAACAAAATAAACATTACAGATCACACAAAGAAAAAATAAGCTTATATTATTGAGTAAATACTAGCGTAAAGGCGATGTTATGTGCAGTATTAAAAATATTAGGATTTAATAAATATACCTACAAATTATTCATCATTAGTAAAATTATTGTCTGAACATTTGTAGCTACCATTGACTCATTGACTCATCACAATTTCTCCAAAACCACGATGCCTACAAACATGAAATTTGGCACTAATACTCTTTATTTATAAAATATAGACGCGCATTAAGAAAGGGTTTCCAAAAATACGAAATTTTAGGGGAGGTTTTGGGGGGTAAAAGTTACTAAATCACGATTTATTAAAACCTAACGAACGGATT